>CAUYLG010064427.1:0-18142 GCA_963573385.1 Cacajao melanocephalus | reverse complement strand
CTCACCTTGTGATCTGCCCACCTTGGCCTCCCAAAGTGCGGGGTTACAGGTGTGAGCCACTGCACCCGGCCTCTGACAGGTTTTTAATTGGTTTTATTTTTAACAGGTGAAGTCATTGAGGTGCAGAGACACTGCCTTCCTGGCCTAAAGTCCAGCTCCGGCTGTCTCTCCTCAGAGTTCCAGGCTTTTGGTTTCTGTCTGCAGATCCCCTTTGGTTTGAATGAATCTGGCCCTGAGGAGGGCTAGGAGCAAACTTGAGAAGGAACATGACAGTTGCTAATTCATCAGAACACTCTCAAGGCACATTCTGAGCAAGGCTGATGCCAGGTGCAGAACAAACACCTCTTGTGCCTGGGAGCTTCCAGAAGTTTGGAGAATGTGCCAGATATCACCTGTTCGTCCTGGGGGCCCAGCTCCACGCCATTTGCATTTCATGCAGACTACACCAGGGCCTCCCTTGCCCTCCGTTTGGCCAGTGGGAAGCTCCGGCAAGAGATCACTGGGATAGAGGAAGATGCTTTGGGGATTTATTCCTCCCGCTCCCTCTCTGGGGATCCCTGAATGGACAGCCTCGCCTCCTGTCCAAGTGTCCTGTTTGCCCTCTTCTCCCAGGACTGGTGGTAAGCTTCTTCCGAGTCCCTTCAGTTCAAAGGGGAAATTGGTGCCTTGTTCCAGCCCTGGGGTATAGCCCTGTCTCCTCTGGTTCCTCTTCAATCTGCCCTGGGTAAACAGCCCCTTTCTTTTAAAAACTCTCCTAGAATAGGCCGGGCATGGTGGCTAACGCCTGTAATCCCAGCACTCTGGGAGGCGAAGGTGGGAAGATCACTTGAGGTTGGGAGTTTGAGTCCAGCCTGGGCAACATGGTGAAACCTCATCTCCACTGAAAAAAAATACAAAAAATAGCCAGGTGTGGTAGTGGGCACCTGTAATCCAAGCTACTTGGGAGACTGAGGAAGGAGAATTGCTTGAACCTGGGAGGTGGAGGTTGCAGTGAGCTGAGATCATGGCACTGCAGTCCGGCCTGGGCGACAGAGCGAGACTCCATCTCAAAAACAAAACAAAACAAAACAAAAAACAAAACAAAACACCTCTCCTACAATCATCCTAGTTAGAGCGTGCTATTTGTTTCCTGCTGGGTGCTGACTGATACAAAGAACAGTACCTATAGATAGAAAATAACCAGTGAGGCCGGGCGCAGTGGCTCACACCTGTGATCCCAGTCCTTTGGGAGGCCGAGGCAGGCACATCACGAGGTCAGGAGTTCGAGACCAGCCTGACCAACATGGTGAAACCCTGTCTCTACTAAAAATACAAAAATTATCTGGCCGTGGTGGCACATGCCTGTAATCCCAGCTACTCGGGAGGCTGAGGCAGGAGAATCACTTGAACCTGGGAGGCGGTGTTTGCAGTGAGCCGAGATCATGCCACTACACTCTAGCCTGGGCAACAAAACAAAACTCCATCTCAAAAAAAAAAAAACCAAAAAGAAAAAAAACCAGTGGAGCACAATTTTACACTTGGCAGAGGAGTGAGTGCTGTGGGAATCTGGAGGAGTGAATGTCCTTGTGTCCTGGGCAGACAGAGAGGCCTTCCTGAAGGTCATGGGATTTGAGACTGTGAAGGACAGTGGGAACTCACCCATTTGAGTGGCGCCTAGCACAGTTCCCGAAGTATTTTTGATCAGAATTGAACTGGAACGTTTGATGCTGCTTGGTGTTTGGCAATGGTTTCCAATCCCTTCCCAGGCCTAGGGCCTAGGAGGCCCCTTGGATTGTTGGGGAAGAGGCAGTAACTGTGCTGGGATAGGTCCCTCCATGGACACCCCTGCCCTTTGCAGCATTCACACAGCCCTTCTTATATGTCAGGTGGCACAGGTCTGAGTGTGCACATCTTAGCTCTCTAGCGGATTCTGGGTCAAGCATCCTTGCATACCACCACCACCTGGCTCCCCAATCCCCAATGCCTAAAACTATGCTTTGCATGGGGGTGGGGGTGGGTTATAAGTATTTATTGACTGAATAAATGAATGAATGTTTGAATGAATATAATTCTGTCAATGTTTGAATACCTGATGTGCTTAGTACCTTGAGAGGAGCCAGAAATACAGAGGCGGGACCTGTTCTTATTCAGGAGCTCCCAGGCAGGTGAAGCTGACCATCACCCTAAGGACCGTAGCCCAGGTGGCTAAAGACAGAGCCAGGGTGATGCAGCCCCGAGGACAGCAGGTCACAGAAAACCACCTCATTGGAGAGGTATTTGAATGGAGTCTAGGTTTTGCCTAGTGGTAGGAGTGGAGAGCATTTTAGGCCAGAGGGACTGCATGAAGAACGTTAATAAAAAGTACATGGTTGGCCGGGCGCAGTAGCTCATGCCTGGGAGGCCAAGTGGGGAGCGAATCACAAGGTCAGGAGTTCGAGACCAGCCTGGCCAATGTGGTGAAACCCTGTCTCTACTAAAAATACAAAAAATTAGCTGGGCATAGTGGCGGGCGCCTGTAATCCCAGCTACTCGGGAGGCTGAGGCAGGAGAATCGCTTGAACCTGGGAGGTGGAGGTTTCAGTGAGCCGAGATTGTGCCACTGCACTCCAGCCTGGCAAGACTGAAACTCCGTCTCAAACATACAAACAAACAAACATACAAACAAAGTGCATGGTTGGAAATGGCTAATGTGGCCTTGCTGAGAAGAAGGGTGCTTTGAGAGTGTGAGAGCCGCCTCTGAAAGGCGGTCAAAGTGGATTAGGAAGGGCCCAGAGGCTCTGGGGGACCATGGAAGACATTTTGGAGTCGGGAAGTCACATGTGCAGATAGATGTATGATTTGGAGAAATACCTCTGGTGGTTGGTGTTGCGGGGGTCTTAGAAGTTTAGTGGCCGTTTGAGATACACTGTGGTTATCCAGGCGACAGAGCCGCAGGCCTGAGTGAGGGCTGAGCATGGTGGTGGGGATGGTGAGGGGACAGTGGGGAGGGGCATGAGGAAAGGAGAACTCACTGGGCACGGTGACTCACACCTGTAGTCCCAGCACTTTGGGAGGCTGAGGCAGTGGATCACAAGGTCAGGAGTTCGAGACCAGCCTGGTCAACATGGTGAAACCCCGTCTCTGCTAAAAATACAAAAACTAGCTGGGCGTGGTGGCATGCGCCTGTAATCCTAGCTACTCGGGAAGCTGAGGCAGGAAAATCACTTGAACCTGGGAGGCGGAGGCTGCAGGAAGCTGAGACCGGGCCATTGCACTCCAGCCTGGGTGACAGAGCAAGATTGTGTCTCAAAAAAAAAAGGAAGGAGAACTCTACCGCTTTGTTTGTCACTTCCCCTGGGAAATGAGCATGGGTGAAGTCAGAGGGGATGGATGTCTGGCTGCCAATGCTATGGCATTTAAGGAGATGGAACCCGGGACAGGGAGCCAGTTTGGGGAAGGAAATAATTACTATGATGTCAATCAAGCAAAGTTTAGTGTCTGTAGGACAGTCACAGGGGGTTGGAGTCCTGTAGGCTGTTGGCCTTTTTGGCCCAGAGCTGGATTAGGGCTGGGGGTGGTGCTGGGTTCCCTCAAGAAGGGGGTGATGGTTTCAGTCCAGGGGAGTGTGAGGTGAGAGGACCCGATGGCTGGAGATGAAGCCCTGGCTATGCCAACTTTGAAGGGATGGCCATTGCAGGTACCAGAGAACAGGGCTGGCAGGAGGCAGAGAAGGAAGGAGTAAGGACATCCCAGAGACAGGGACACTGAGGCTCAGAGAAGACAGAATGCTCAGCTCAGAGTCTAAGCACACAGGGAGCTCCATCCAGGCCACCTAACCGAAGCTGGGTTATTTTAATGTAAACCATCGTGGTGGTCAAGCAAAGCATCACTCCCCACCACGCAGTTCTGATGGTTTGGGCAGATGGAGATGGATTGTGTCCAGGCTGGCAGCTGATAGAGAGTTCAGAAGGTCCAGGGCGGGCCTTGGGTGACAGCAGGTGTGATAGCCACGGGGCTGGCAGATCCTGGGAACACAGGCTCCTGCTTATTGATGAGACAGACACGGGGCCCTGGAGCAGCCTCACTCGGGAAGGGAACACCAGGGTTTTTTTTTTTTTTTGTGGTTCTGTTAGTGATTAGGGCCTTCAGAACCCTCATCTCTGCGTCTCAGCTATCTTGTGTGTAAACAGCTCCTGACTCTCTTGAGCTGCTTAGGAAGCTAAAAATACTCCACCTTTTAGAGAAAGGGCACCTTGTAACTTAGGAAATTAATTCCCACGTCCTTCCTACACTGATCCCTTACGTCATCATTCAGCAAAGACGAGCAGGGACTTTCTCCTCCCTCTCTCTGCTGGTTCCCTATTACAGATAGGAAAATGGAGGCTGGGGAAAGGCAGGTTTAGCCCCCAGCCCTTCTGTGCCAGTTCAGAGTGTTTCTCAGCTCCTCCAGGATCTGGTGCTGTCTCCAAGGCCCTCTTCTTTCTGAGGGAGTCCTTGTGGAAAGGTCAATGTGCCCCAGTGGGCAAAGGTGCAGATGATCTGTGTAGAGTGCATTTGGATCATGGGCCAGGACGCCTCCATCCAGGAGACACCAAAAGGTCCTGATTTGAGCCCTGAGTCCCTCTGATAGACCAGAGGTTTGATGACACCCCAAGAACAAGTTCACTTTACATAGAAAAAGGCCACACCTGAGTTATTTCTAAAGCAAAAATCAAGGCCAGGTGCAGTGGCTCATGCCTGTAATCCCAGCACGTTGGGAGGACAAGGTGGGCAGATCATGAGATCAGGGGTTCGAGACCAGCCTGGCCAACATAGCCAAATCCCATCTCTGCTAAACATACAAAAATGAGCCGGGCATGGTGGCGAGTGCCTGTAGTCCCAGCTACTCCAGAGGCTTAGGCAGGAGAATCAGTTGAATCCAGGAGGCAGAGGTTGCAGTGAGCAGAGATCGCACCACTGTACTCTAGCCTGGGCAATAGAGCAAGACTCCATCTTAAAAAAAACAAACAAACAAAAAGAAACTGGGCGTGGAGGCTCATGCCTGTAATCCCAACACTTTGGGAGGCCAAGGTGGGTGGATCACGAGGTCAGGAGTTCAAGACCAGCCTGGCCAAGATGGTGAAACCCCATCTCCACTAAAAATACAAAAATTAGCCAGGTGTGGTGGTGGGCACCTGTAATCCCAGCTGCTCGAGAGGCTGAGGCAGAGAATTGCTTGAACCCAGGAGGTGGAGGTTGCAGTGAGCCAAGATCGCGCCACTGCACTCCAGCCTGGCCAATAGAGCAAGACTCTATCTTAAAAAAAGAAAGAAAAAATCAAACACCAGGGCTCCCTGTTTGAAACCTTTCAATTGCTTCCTATTGCCATTAGAAAATTCATGCTGTTCGGCAAGTCCCCTCCAAGGCCTCTTAGAACCTGGCCCTGCTGCTTCTCCACCTCCATCTCCTGCCCCTTCTCACCTCCTTCTCTCTGGGTTAGCCACTCTGCCGCCCTCTGTCACTGTGGTAAGCTTGTTCCTGGCTCCAAGACTTTGATGAACTGTATCCTCTGTAGGCAATACCTGTAGGCCCCATTTGAGATGTCCCCTCAGAGGGTCATTCCCTGACAATCCCACCTAAAGCCACCTGCTGTTTCCTCCGACCCTCCCTTATTTCCCTTCTTTTTTTTTTCTTTGAGATGGAATCTTGCTCTGTTGCCCAGGCTGGAGTGCAATGGCACCATCTTGGCTCACTGTAAACTCTGCCTCCCAGGTTCAAGCGAGTCTCCTGCCTCAGCCTCCTGAGTAGCTGGGATTATAGGTGCCAGCTACCATACCCAGTTAATTTTTGCATTTTTAGTAGAGACGGGGTTTCACCATGTTAGTCAAGCTGTCTCCAACTCCTAACCTTGTGGTTCGCCCACCTCGATCTCCCAAAGTGCTGGGATTACAGGTGTGAGCCACTGCGCCTGGCCTTCCCTTCTTATTAATGGTCTCTTTCCTTAACAATTCTCATTATGATCTGTCATTTTCCAGATATTTGTTTATGTATTTATTGTCTGTCTCTCCTCATAGAATATAAGTACCATGAGGCCAGGGTCCTGTTCTGTCTTACTTGTCATCATACCCTGTGCCTGGCACAGAGCCTGGTGCATAGGTGCCCAAAAATAGGCATGGATTAATAGGTGCATATACCCCAACCACCAAGTACACCTGAGCCTGGGGTGTGGTCTGGGAAGTGTGCTGTGGTTACCAGGGCACATGCAAGGGCATGTGGCTGACTGTACAGAAACTTTTGGAAGTCGGGTGGTTAAGAGCATAAGTTTTGGCCCCAGGTAGATCTTGAGTTCAAATCTCAGTCCTGCCCCTTGGGAGAGTTTCTTAATTCTGACAATTCAATTTCCTTATTCAAAAATCTTTTAAATTGGCTGGGTGAGGTGGCTTACACCCGTAATCTCAGCACTTTGGGAGGTTGAGGCGGATGGATCACTTGAGGTCAGGAGTTTGAGACCAGCCTGGTCAAAATGATGAAGCCTTGTCTCTATTAGTAATATAAAAAATTAGCTGGGCATGGTGGCGCATACCTCTAATCCCAGCTACTGGGGAGGCTGAGGCAGAAGAATTACTTGAACCTGAGTGGCAGAGGTTGCAGGAAGCAGTGAGCTGAGATCACACCACTGCGCTCCAGCCTGGGTGACAGAGTGAGTGATGAGACTCTGTCTCCAAAAAAAAAAAAAATAAATAAAAAATAAATATTTTAAATTGTGATAAGATGTACATAAAATAAAATTTACCATCTTAATCTTTTTTTTTTTTTTTTTTTTTTTTTTTTTAGACAGAGTTTTACTCTTGTTGCCCAGGCTGGAGTGCAATAGTGCGATCCTGGCTCACTGCAACCTCCGCCTCCTGGGTTCAAGCGATTCTCCTGCCTCAGCCTCCTGAGTAGCTGGGATTACAGGCATGTGTACCACTACACCCAGCTAATTTTTGCATGTTTAGTAGAGATGGGGTTGCACCAAGATGGTCAGGCTGTTCTTGAACTCCTGACCTCAGTTGATCTGCCTGCCTCAGCCTCCCAAAGTGCTGGGATTACAGGCATGAGCCACCATGCCTGGCCACTTTCTTTTTTTTTTTTTTGAAAGTGGCCTCCTAAGGGGTGTGAAGTGATACCTCTTTGTGATTTTGTTTTCTTTTTCTTTTTTCTCTTGTTTGAGACAGGGTCTTGCTCTGTTGCTCAAGCTGGAGTACAGCGGTGTGATCTCAGCTTACTGCAGCCTCTGCATCCCGAGCTCAAACGATCCTCCTGTCTCAGCCTCCGAAGTAGCTGAGACTACAGGCATGTATCACTGTGCCTGGCTAATTTTTGTATTTTTAGTAGAGATGGGGTTTCACCATGTTCCCCAGGCTGGTCTCGAACTCCTGGACTCAAGTGATCTGCCCGCCTAGGCCTCCCAAAGTATTGGGATTACAGGCGTGCACCATGGTGCCCAGCCCTCACTGTGGTTTTGATTTTCAGTTTTCCCTAATGTTTAGTGATGTTGAATCACTCTCTGAATTTTGGAAATTGTTATATCAGCTACCTTGCTGGGTGGTGAGGAGGCTTAAAGGAGAAAAATGCCCTTGGTGTACAGCCAAATCTGTAGCGTAAGTGCTCACTAAAGCTTGTCCACCATTACTTTTTTTTTTTTTTAGATGGAGTCTCCCTGCAACCTCCGCCTCCTGGGTTCAAGTGATTCTCTTGCCTTAGCCTCCCGAGTAGCTGGGACTACAGGCGTGTGCCACCAAGCGCAGCTAATTTTTGTATTTTTAGTAGAGATGGGGTTTCACCATGTTGGCCAGGATGGTTTCTATCTCTTGACCTTGTGATCCGCCCGCCTTGGCCTCCCAAAGTGCTGGAATTAAGGCGTGAGTCACTGAGCCAGACCCCACCATTACTTTTTCTAATTGCTTCTTGAGAATCAGCCCAGAGGTCTGGCCCTTCGGAGGCACAGGTGTGGTGCATGTGACGCTGGTCTCCCTGTTGGGCACTGGGTCTCTCTGGAAGCCCCTTCTACCAGCACTGTCCTCTGCAGCCTGGGGCGTGTGTGAAAGCCACCAAGTGAGGCAGGAAGCCTGGTGGGGGACTGTTGGGGCAGTAGAGAGAGCCCCAGGGTGGGCCAGAGTCCTCACTGCTCCATGAGGACTGGGTACCACCTGCCCTCTGCTTTAGTTTCTCCCTTTGCCACAAAAGAGGCTGCTTTGGGAGGACGTGAGCTTCATGGCAATGCCTGGAAAGAACTCTGCAATCTGCCCTGACTGCCTGGCTCTATGTGTAGGACCCAGGGTGGTGTGGCGGGTGGGGCCCTGCTTCTGTTCTTTCTCACATTTCTACTGCCTGCTCAATGGACAGGCTCTGATGGCCAGAGCCCACACCAGCCCTAAAAGCTCCTTTGAAGTGAAGCAACCACTTTTAAGTGCAATTATTTCGAGATAACCCTAAACTCCCTGCTCCTAAGCCAGGAATGTCTCCTCCTCTGCCCCAACCCTCCACCTGACCCCCCAGCCCCCATCCAAATCAAACCTGACTCCATTCTTTAAAGGCGTTGTTCGTTCCCGGAGCTCAGGAGTTATCTGCTTTGATTGGGGTGGTGATGGTGTTTGCTTTTGTGTTATTCTTCTGTGAAAACAAGAGATTGAGGAGTGTAAATATGTTCCTAGCAGGAATGCTTTGAGGAGGATTACAAGACAATTGAAGGGTTGGCAAGGAGAGTCCAAGGAAGGGAAGAAAAGGGAAAGAGTTGCCAAAAACTCAGAGCTGGAACAGAAGAAATTGACCAACGGGCAGCAATGCAAAGTGTGATGTCGCTTTTTCCAAAAGACTGGGGTGATCTGAGGCTAGAAAGGCAGGAAGGAAAAGTTCATTTACAAGTTTAAAAAAGTTTGTGAGGAATTAAGGTCCAGGACTGGTTTGGAAACCAGTGGGGTTTGAGAAATGCAGAGTTAGGGAACAGGTGTTAGGAGCTTGGCTGTGACTCTCACATTAACACTTTTATGCCGCGGGTTGGGTAAGGAGGAGGCTCTTAGGAGCTGAGCCTGAGCTGGTCTGTGAAGCTGAGTTGGTGATGTCCCCACGCAGAGGCCCTGGACCCCGTGGCTGACAGCTGAAGTGCGGGACAGTGGGGTAGGGGATGGGGGACAGTGCTAGCTTCTCAGAGGCAGGCTTAACTTCCCATCCTGTCACCACCCCTCTTTGGTTTCCTGACTCGACAACTCGGACCTCCTGGGATGGTTCAGGATGGTTACCTGGACAAAATCAGGTAAGTCGGGCAAAATGCCTTCCATATATCATGAGTGGGGGAGGCATTTGCCTTTACAGTGGTAGAATCAGGCCATAGGTGATGGTGCTTGGCCTCCATCTCTAGCCCGGGCTGCCTCGACACACTTGCCTCTGCAAGCTCTCACAGAGGCCTTTTGCCCACGGGGTCAGAAATGACGCCATCACTTATCTTCCTGATAGGTCCACTCTGTTCCCACCTTGCCTGGGCTCTTGCGCTCTTAACATCCAGGTGACGAGGCCACATTTGAGTACTGTAGCTTCAAGAGGGTGTGGGCAGAAAGCATGCAGTCACCCGGGGATGCTAGCTGTCTCTGCTGCTCCCTGAGTAGTTGCTACCGAGGACTCTGGAAGAGGAATCCAGTTGGGGAGCTCTGGCTGTGTGCTTTAGGCTTACGCGGGGTGGGGGGCTGAGGCGCAGACAAAATCATTCGACAAGGGTGTGCCCAGCACTGAGCAGGTGCCTGCAGTTTGGGGGCTGTGTTGGAGGTGCCTGGGAAGGAGGGATTCACTCAGCTGATGCTTAAAACGGCCTTCAACGGAGTGCACATGACAAACCTTGAACTCAGAAATCCTTCCAAAGATCATGTAAACAAACTCCTTCCACCTCCTCCATGTGGTTCTTATGATTTCCCTTCCCCTTTGAAACTGGCTTGGTTGTTTGTGGAAACTTGGTCTCAGCTGGGTGAAACTGTGGGGAGGAGGAGGGAGGGATGGTCTTGGCTGCACTGTCTCAGATTTCCAACTCTGTGCTTGGGCCACCATTCACTCAGATTCATTCATTCATTCATTCCTAGTTTGTATGTACTTATTTTAGAGGCAGTCTCCTTCTGTTTCTGAGGCTAAAGTGCAGGGGCATCATCATGGCTCACTGCAGCCTTGACTCCCTGGGCTTAAGTGATCCTCTGCCTTGGCTTCCTAAGTAGCTGGAACTACAGGCAGGTGCCACCATACCTGGCTAATTTTTTAAAATTTTTGAGGAGATTGGGGGTGGGGGGGGGTGTCTCCCTATGTAGCCCAGGCTGGTCTTGAACTCCTGGGCTCAAGCCATCCATCTACCTCAGCCTCTCAAAGTACTGGGATTATAGGCATGAGCCACTGCACTTGGCCATTTATTTTTAATTGTAGTAAAAAGCCACGTACCATAAAATTTACCCTCCTAACCACTTTCACATGTGCAGTTCAATAGTGTTAAGGGTATCTACATTGTTATACAACAAATCTCCAGAAATTTTCATCTTGCAAAGCTGAAACGGTACCCATTAAAGAAAAACTCCCCATTTCCAGGCAGGGCAAGGTGGCTCACACCTGTAATCCCAGCACTTTGGGAGGTTGAGGCGGGCAGATCACCTGAGGTAAGGAGATCGAGACCATCCTGGCCAATATGGTGAAACCTCATTTTTACTAAAAATACAAAAATTAGCTGGGCATGGTGCTGCGCACCTGTAGACCCAGCTACTCGGGAGGCTGAGGCAGGAGAATCGCTTGAACCTGGGAGGCAGAGGTTGCCATGAGCTGAGATCATGCCACTCTGCTCCAGCCTGGCAACAGAGCAAGACTCTGTCTCAAAAAAAGAACTCTCCATCTTCTTTCCTTCCCCTGGCAACCACCATCCCTCTTTCTGTTGCTGTGAGTTTGTGAGTTTGAGTACTTTAGATTCCTCATGTAAGGGGAATTCTTTCTTGGACATTCACTTCACATAATGACCTCAGTTCATCCGTGTTGTAGCAGCTAGCAGGGTTTCCTTCCTTTCCATAGCTGCATCAAGTTCTGTTGTGTGGAGAGACAACATTTTCTTGAGACAGAGTCTCTGTTTCTCAGGCTGGAGTGCAACGGTGCAATCTTGGCTCACTGCAACCTCCGCTTCCCAGGTTCAAGCAGTTCTCCTGATTCAGCCTCCCAAGTAGCTGGGATTACAGGCTCCTGCCACCATACCCAGCTAATTTTTTGTATTTTTAGTAGAAATTAGGTTTCGCCATGTTGGCCGGGTTGGTCTCAAACTCCTGATCTCAGGTGATCCACCCGCCTTGGCCTTCCAAAAGTGCTGGGATTACAGGTGTGAGCCACTACTGCGCCTGGCTGAGACCACATTTCCTTATGCCGCGTTACCTTAGCTTGTGGTAGCTTGCATCTATTGTGTGACGTGTCCAGCCTGGATTCAAACTCTGCCGTTACTGGCCATTATTGTGCACCCACTGAACACTGAGGACTGTTTTAACGTCTTAGGTAACGGTCTTTTTAATTTTTTTTTTGAGATGGAGTCTCACTCTGTCACCAGGCGCCAGCCTGGAGTGCAGTGGCGCGATCTCAGCTCACTGCAACCTCTGCCTCCCAGGTTCAAGCAATTCTCCTGCCTCAGCCTCCCAAGTAGCTGGGACTACAGGCGCGCGCCACCACACCCAGCTAATTTTTCGTATAGAAGTTTTCACACTTTCAGGAACCTCCATTGCAGGCAGACAAGGTCTTTGTCTCCCTGCTGCCTCCCTGACCCCCATGGTTGTCCCACCAGAACAAGCCCTCATTCCTTGGCTGTGTTTACAGGTTCTGAACAAAGGATTCAGCTAAGAACCTTTACTACTTTGAGAAGCATTTCAAAACATATAAATAAGCAAAAAGAACAAACACTGCATTTTGAAATGTTGATATGATTTCATTTGGATATTGCACCCACTGGTGAGATTTGTGATCTCCATTCTGTGTGTATTGTGTGTTGTCTCCATTTTTTGGGAAGAGTGAGGTGGGAGAAGGGATGGAAGGGGAAAGGGTAGCTTGGAGCAGGGCTAGCAGGAGGCAGCCGGGTGCCCAGGTGCAGTACCTGGCCCGAGAGGAAGCGCCCTGCATATCTGTGCCCTGGGTGCTCACTTGACTCACCCAGGTTCTAGCTCTGGGCAGGAGGCTGAGCCTGAGAGAGGCCACCCCAAGGCCAGGAGCAGCTGTCCACACCCCAAGGTCTGAGAGTCACCCTAAAGTGGGCTCAGGGCTGCAAGGCGCTCAGTGTTGGAAGTCAGGAAGGACCCTGGGGGCTGAGCTCCTGGAAAACAGTTTGACCTGAAAGAGGCCTATGCCCCAGGACCTGCAATGTGTCTGAGCTAATTGTCCCCACCCTCTACCTGTCTCTTGTCTTAGGCCTTCACTCCTAATCACTGCTTCTTAACATCCCTATGGGAACCACCTGAAGGTGCTATGGATACAGATGAAGAAATGGCATCCATGCAGGGCTTATGCAGATACCTCTTGCCTCCAAAAGGAAGTTTGGGTCCCTCTGATGGATGTATGGATGTATTTATTTATTTATTTACACATGGAGTCTCACACTGTTGCCCAGGCTGGAGTGTAGTGGCATGATCTTGGCTCACCACAACCTCCACCTCCTGGGTTCAAGCGATTCTCCTACCTCAGCTTCCTGAGTAGCTGGGATTACAGGTGCCCACCACCATGCCCAGCTAATTTTTTGTATTTTTTTGGTAGAGACGGGGTTGCACTATGTTGGCCAGGCTGGTCTCAAACTCCTGACCTTGTGATCCTCCTCCCTCGGCCTCCCAAAGTGCTGGGATTACAAGTGTGAGCACCTGGCCCCTCTGTGTATTTAAAATAATTTGAAGCTGGGAATTGTGGATGGGGGCGGTCAGTCCACAGAGACCCAGCTCTCATTTTGTGCGGCCAGGGTGTTGAGAACCTTTGTCCCTGGAGCCTCTGTGCCGAGTCATACACACATGGGACAAATTCCAGCAGAAATGACCATTCATTAAGTTGCAAGTGACTTTCTCAGTCTTCTTTGCTTTCGTGCAGAGAAGACTGAAAATTCAGCCCTAGAGAATCCAGCGCTGCCTGTGAGCCCCTCTTTCCCAGGGCACACTCCTGGAACAGCAGGAGGAGCCTTGTGGAATGGGGCTGTCCGCCTCCTCTGGGCAGTGACCCTCGATTCCCCTCACCTATACCTCCCATCACACCTGGCTTCTTTGCAGTGACAGGTGTGTGTCTGGAGAGGGAGTAGTGTGGAATGCAGGGTGTGGCTGTGGGATGTGGGGGGCACAGAGGCAGAGGTGCACCCTGAGATCAGAAGAGCTGGCCCCTGTCCTCCCCACTTGGACGGACCAGGAGCTCAGCCTCCCGGACTCTGCGTTCTGGCTCATCTAATGGCAGTCCTCATAATTTCCTCATACAATGGTTGAGATGGTCAAAGGGAAAGCAGTTTCGTGAAAGCTCCTGGCAAAGCAGAATGAGTTTTGCTGGGGGAGGTTTTATTTTTCCCTCTGAGGAGTGGACGGTGGAGGGAGGGGACAGTGGGAGGGAAAGGCCTGGGCAAGCTTGTTTGGGAAAAGATGAAGAGCACTTTGGAATGTGTAGATACGAGGAGAAAAAGGGGAGGAGAGCTGTGGGGGGCAGTTTGGGGTTTGATGCTGAATAAGCAGGGTGTGGAATGGGGGAGAAGAATCTAGCATCTCCCAGAGTGGAGGGAGGGATGGTGAGCAGTTGCTGCGTGTGTGGTGTGCGTGTGGGATGTGTGTTTTGTGTGTGCTGTATGTGTTTGTGGTGGTGTGTGTGTGTGCTGTGGTGTGTGTGTGATGTATTGTGTATGTGGGGTGTGTGTGCTATGTGGTGTGGTATGTGTTGTATGTGTGTGTGGTATGATGTGTGTGTTGTGTGTATGTTGTAGTGGTGTGTGTTGGGGGTGTGTATTTGTGGTGTGTTGTGGGGTTTATGTGTTGTATTATGTGTTGTGTGTATGTTGCGTGTGTTGTGGTGTATATGTGTGGGTGTGGTGATGTGTGTTGTAGGGATGTTGTGTGTTGTGGGGTGTCTGTGCGGTTTGTGTGTTTTGTATATAGGTTTTATGTGCTGCATTGTGTTGTATGTTGTGTACTGTGTTGTGGTATACATGTGTGGTGTTTGTGGTATGTTGCAGGGTATGTGTATGTATGTGGTAGGGTGTAGTGTTATGTGTGTGTCATAGGAGTATGTGTGTGTTGGGGTGTGTGTATTGTGTAGTGGTTATTGGGGTGCATTGTGTGTTGTAGGAGTGTGTGTTGTGGGGATGTGTGTGTATAGTGTGTTGTGTTGTGGGTGTGTTTATTGTGTGTTGTGTGGTGTGTGTGGTGTGTGTTTGAGTATGTATGTGTGGTGTGTGATCTGTTGTGTGTGTTGTGTGTTGTCTGGCACATTGCATTATGGGCATATGTGTTGTGGAGTGTGTGTTGTAGGGATGTGTGTGTTATGTGGTGGATATGTGTGTGTAGTCCATTGTGTGTTGTCTTGTGGGGTGTGTGATGTGTGATGTGTGTTGTGGGGTGTGTGATGTGTACATTGTGTTGTGGCATGTGTGTTGGAGGAGTGTATATGTGTGTTGTGTGTTATGTGGTGCATTGTGTTGTGGTATGTGTGTTGTAGAGGTGTGTGTGGTGTGTGTTGGGGTTTATATGTGTGTTGTGTAGTGTATGCGTTGGGATGTGTTGTGTGTGTTGTGTGTACTGTGTTGTGGGTGTGTCTGATGTGAGGTGTGTGTTGTAGGAATATGTGTGGTGTGTGTTGCATTGTGTATGTGTGATGTGTATTGTGTGATATGTAGTGCATTGTGTTGGGGTGTGTGTTGTATAGATGTGTGTGTTGTGTGTTCTATGTGTGTTGTGTAGTGTGTGTGTTGAGATGTGTGTGTTGTGGGTGTGTGTAGTGTGTACTGTGTTGTGGTTGTGTCTGTTGTGGGTTGTGTGTTGTAGGGGTGTGTGTGGTGTGTGTTGCGTTGTGTGTGTTGCATGTGTGTGTTGTGTGGTGTCCTCCTGGGCATGTTCCCACCTTGGCAGTACTGCCTCTGCCTGGGCCTCCTTTTGGGCAGCAGCTCCTAAGGCCAGCCTGGCTTAGTTGGCCTGTGCCCGCCACCTGGTGGCCAAGAGTGGCGTGGCAGGGTGACCGGGCATCTCGCCCATGGCTGTGGCTTGGGCACATCCTTTTTTCTTTCTTTTTTTTTTTTTTGAGACCAAGTCTTGCTCTGTTGCCCAGGATGGAGTGGAGTGCCACAATCTCGGCTCACTGCAACCTTCACCTCCTGGGTTCAAGTGATTCTTCTGTCTCAGCCTCCCAAGTAACTGGGACTACAGGCGCCTGCCACCATGCCTAGATAATTTTTATATTTTTGGTAGAGGTGGAGTTTCACCATGTTGGCCAGCCTGGCCTCGAACTCCTGACCTCAAGTGATCCACCTGCCTCTGCCTCCCAAAGTGCTGGGATTACAGGTGTGAGCCACCAGGGCACATCCTCTTTTAAGACTAGGTACTGGGCCAGGCACGGTGGCTCACATTTGTAATCCCAGTACTTTGGGAGGCTGAGGCAGATTATGAGGTCAGGAGTTTGAGACCAGCCTGGCCAACACAGTGAAACCCGTCTCTACTAAAAATGCAAAAATTAGCCAGGCGTGGGGGCACGCACCTGTAATCCCAGCTACTTGGGAGGCTGAGGCAGGAAAATTGCTTGAAGCCAGGAGGAGGAGACTGCAGTGAGCCAAGATTGTGACACTGCACTCCAGCCTGGCGCTTGGCGATGGAGCAAGACTCTGTCTCAAAAAAAAAAAAAAAAAAAAAAACAAAAATTAGCTGGGCGTGGTGGCAGGTGTCTGTAATCTCAGCTACTCAGGAGGCTGACGCAGGAGAATAGCTTGAACCTGGGAAGAGGAGGTTGCAGTGAACCGAGATTGTGCTATTGCACCAGCCTGGGTGATAGAGTAAGACTCTGTCTCAAAAAAAAAAAAAAAAAAAAAGCCTGCATCAGGAGGCTTTGCCTGAGCCAAGACTGTGGTCTCCAAAGCATCTGACATGGGGGCCTTTAAGAGTTTGTGTTTCAGGAATACGCACACAGGTCTTCTCAGGCTCATGTTTGTGAAACTCACATTCTAATTCTCTGAAATTCTGCTGCAATTGGTCTTGGCTGGGCCCAGGAATCAGATTTCTATGAAGCTTGTGGAAGCCAGGTGTGCAGCCCCTTTTCTAGAACATGATTGAGATAGGAGAGTGGAGACTGGGCAGAGGATTTCAAGGTGACAGGCTGGTGCTGCCTGGGGAGGGGCCCTCAGAGCAGCTGGATGCCTCCCTCCGTGTTGCGGGCTCTCATCAGGGAGCAGCAGCCCCCACACAGACAGCAGGGGCCTGCCAGCGGCAGCTTTGCTCTCTGGCATAAAGTAAGTGAGGGTTTAATGACCTTGCTAAGATGTCTTTCTTTTCTTGGGCTCCTGCTGTCTGCACCTGGCTGAAATAGAGCGAGGTGGGCTGAGGCTGCTGTGTTATCTTGGTATTGATGGTCACAGCTCCTTGGTCTGACTGGCCTGGCTGGACAGGATCACAGAAAAAGCTGCTTATTCACCTAAATAGGCCAACATCACTCGGGAGGCTGAGGTGAGAGAATCGCTTGAACCTGGGAGCAGGAGGTTGCAGTGAGCTGAGATTGTGCTATTGCACTCCAGCCTGGGTGACAGAGCAAGACTCCATCTCAAAAAAAAAAAAAAAAAAAAAGTCAGTCTTCCCAGCAAGACTGACTTGGGAAACAAAGCAGCTCTGTATCTGTGGCTGCATTTCCAAAAGGATATTATATAAACGTTAACTCAATGTAATTTTTAGTTTTTTTTTTTTTTTTTTTTTTTTTTTTATGAGAGAAAGAAAGAAGAAGAAAGAAAAAGGGGGAGAGAGAACAGGATTCTTGTTCTATTGCCCAGGCTGGAATACAATCTAGGAATAGGTATTAAAAATCTCTTTTATACCGATAATTGTACTTAACAACAGAGACAGGAAGGAATAAGGGAAAATAACAAACAGCCAACCAATATTTCATTTAAGTCTGTGTAATGCTATGCAAATGCTGAAGAGTGATTAACTTCCAATTATATAGTCACTTTCAGAATAGGAATAATATGATACTGAGAAAAATGTATGTTCTGGAGATCTGGGGTGAAGAATTCTATAGATATTGACTAAGTTTACTTATTCCAGGTCTAAATTCAAATCATCAATGTCCCTATTAATTTTCTATCTCGTTGATCCGTCGAATATTCACAATGTGGTGTCAAGATCTCCCGCCATTATTGTGCGGGAGTCCAAGTCTCTGTAAGTCATTTAGAACTTATGTTTCTGGGTGCTCCTATATTGGGTACGTATATATTTATGATCATTAACTGCTGTTGTTGCATTGATTCTTTTACCATTATGTAATATCCTTCTTTGTTTTTTTTAGTCTGTTACTGTTAAAGTCTATTTTGTTGGAGACAAAAATTGCAACTCTTGTTTTTTTTTTTTACTCTCCATTTGATTGGTGAATCTTCCTCCATCCCTTTGTTTTGAATCTTTGTGTGTCGATGCTTATGAGATAAATCTGGATATAGCATACTGATAGGTTTTGACTTTTTGTTCAATTTGCCTGTCTGTGTCTTTAATTAGGGCATTTAATCCATTTAAATTTAGGATTAATATTAATATTTGTGAGTTCAGTATTGTGATTTAATGCTAGCTCGCTATTTTGCCCATTAGTTGATATAGATTCTTCATTATGGAGATACTCTTTACATTTTGGTAAGTTTTTGGGATGACTGATACTCGTTGTTCCTTTCTGTTTACAGTGCTTTTAGAAGCTCTTGTAAAGCAGGCCTGGTGGTGAGGAAATCTCCGAGTACTTGCTTGTTCGCAAAAATTTCATTTCTTCTTCACTTATGAAGCTTAGTTTGGCAGGATATGAGATTCTGGGTTGAAAATTCCTTTCTTTGAGGATATTGAATATTGACCCCCACTCTCTTCTAGTTTGTAGGGTTTCTGCTGAGAGGTCTGCTGTGAGTCTGATAGGCTTCCCTTTATGGGTAACCTGACCTTTCTCTCTGGCTGCCCTTAGAATTTTCTCCTTTATTTCAACCCTAGTGAATCTA
>CAUYLG010064425.1:0-32834 GCA_963573385.1 Cacajao melanocephalus | reverse complement strand
TACATAAGGCAGGTTCTTCATGACTTACAAAGAGACTTAGACTCGCACACAGTAATAGTGGGAGACTTTAACATTATACTGTCAATATTCGGCAGATCAATGAGATAGAAAATTAACAATCATAAATACCAAATTCTTTTTACTTCCACTCTGGTTCTTTAATCTTCTTATTTTCACTTTTAAAAAAAAAAAAAAAAAAAAAAAAAGAATAACACTGGATCCTTATTTCTGATCTTATACAAAAATTAACTGAAGGTGAATCAAAAACATAAATCTAAGACCTAAAACCATAGATTCTAGAAGATAACATTGGAAAAACCCTTCTAGACATTGACTTAGGCAAAGACTACATGACCAAAAACCCAAGGGCAAATGCAACAAAAGCAAAGATAAATAGATGGGACTTCATTAAACTAAAACGCTTCTGCACAGCAAAAGAAATAACCATTAGAATTAACAGACACCCCACAGAGTAGGGAAAAATCTTCACAATCTATACATCTGACAAAGGACTAATGTGCAGTATCTACAAAGAACTCAAATAAATCATCAAGAAAAAAAGCCCCATTAAAAAGTGGGCTAAAGATATGAATAAACAATCTCAAAAGCAGATATACAAATGGCCAACAAGCATATGGAAAAATACTTAATGTCACTAACTATCAGGGAAATGCAAATCAAACCACAATGTGATACCACCTCACTCCTACAAAAATGGCCGTAATCAAAAAATCAAAAAGTAGTAAATGTTGTATGTGGTGAAAAGGAAACACATTCACACTGTTGGTGGGAATGTAAACTAGTACAATTACTATAGAAAACAGTGTGGAGATTCCTTAGAGAACCAAAAGTAAATCTATCACTTGATCCAGCAATCAGATTAGGTATCTACCCAGAAGTAAAGAAGTTATTATACAGAAAAGATACTTATACATGCATGTTTATAGCAGCACAATTTGCAATTGCAAAAATATGGAACCAGCCCAAAAGCCAATCAGTCAATGAGTGGATAAAGAAAATGTATATATAATGTGATATGCATATATATATATATATACACCATGGAATACTACTCAGCCATAAAAAGAAATGAAATAATGGCATTTGCAGCAACCTGAATGGAAATGTAGACTATTATTCTAAGTGAAGTAATTCAGGAATGGAAAACCAAACCATATTCTCACTTATAAGTGGGAGCTAAGCTAGGAGGATGCAAAAGCTAAGAATGACACAGTGGACTTTGGGGACTCAGGAAAAGGTGGAAGGGAGTGAGAAATAAAAGACTACACGTCGGGTACAGTGTACACTGCCTGGGTGATGGATGTGCCAAAACCTCAGAAATCACTATTAAAGAACTTATTCATGTAACCAAACAGCACCTGTTTCCCAAAATCCTATTGAAATAAAAATAAAATTTAAAAAAGGCTTTGAAACAATTACCGTTTTTGGAGAACATTAGCATATTGAAACATTTTCTGTATTTGATTACGTTTAATATTTTACAAAAAATGTACTGCATTGTACCAATATTGTCCTGTTCTGATGCTTAAAGAATTTGCTTGCTTACATTCTGTGTTAGTCAGCTAATGCCACAATAGTGCTGCATAATAAATCATCCCAAATCTCAGTATTTAAAATAGTCATTTATTCTAATTCATGTAACTGTGGGTTGACTAATCACAGAATGGTACAAATGGTCTTGGCTCAAAGCTACATGGTAGATACAGCACTACCCCATATTTCTTATCCTTCTTAAACCAGTGGCTTCTTGAGGCAGGTTGTTTTCATGTAGACATGTAGAATCATAAGGGACAAATACTTAACATGATGTACCTGTCAAGCCTTTGCTTGTGTCACACATACTAAGAATCTTTGAAGAAAGCAAGTTTCATGGCCAAGCCCAACAGAATAAATAACTCCTCTTTTGTAGGGAAAAGGAGGAAGTAAATATTTGCCAAACCATAAACTGACAAATCTACCACACCTTTCAGTCACCAACTAAAATATGGCACATGTAGTGTAGTCAAGACATCGTGTTATGTATTGTAGGGTGTGAAAAAATAAAAAGGAGACACACTTTAGTGCAAAGACACAAAGAGACTCATTTAGTTCTGCTTATTGTAGTCAACAACTCAAAGGAGCGTGTAGGTAGCATATTTTCAAAGAATCAGGTTAAAGACTTCAGACATTCAGGAAAGGAAGAAATCGCAGGCACATTCCTCATAGTACATTGTTTTTCGAATATAAATCTTATCTTGAAACATTATATAGATCCTACTACTCATGTCTACAAATAAACATCCTCTCCCCACAAACTCTCACATCTATGATACAGTCTAATGAATATTGAGTTGAGCGTATATTATAATTTTCTACATTTATAGAAGATGCTTTCAGTGTCCAATGCAT
Organism: Cacajao melanocephalus; assembly: GCA_963573385.1. Taxonomy (NCBI): domain Eukaryota; kingdom Metazoa; phylum Chordata; class Mammalia; order Primates; family Pitheciidae; genus Cacajao; species Cacajao melanocephalus. Next base: position 30,425 of record CAUYLG010064425.1, on the reverse strand, counting down.
ATCCTCTTGGCATTCACATTCCTGTAATTATTAGGCTGATGCATTACTTTCAATGGCAAGAACTGCAATTACTTTCGCCCCAACCTAATACCAGTGACTTCTCACTATAAGAACCTGCAGTCCTCTGTCTGAAGGCTTTGTCTACCCCAAGGTGCACATACACTCTTGGCTTGTGCATGTGACTGGCTAGAAGGGCCATGTAGTTAAAGCCCCAGGAGCTGTCCTCAACCAGCGATAGAGCAGTACTTTCACTCCTCACCTTTTGGTTCATTTACAGTTCCTCAGCAAGATGGAGCTCTAGTCACCCACAGTGGCACTTTGTTTATGAGCACACCCTTTATAGGCTGTCCTCCCTTCCCTGTCCCTCTTCCCCAGTCCCCTATCAGTATGCTTTGTTGGAACACCTCCCACATAAATTAATTGTCACTTGCACTGAGATCCTTGTCTCAGAGTCTGCTTCTGAGTAATCCAAACTAAGATCATGAAATAAACTGAAATAACTCAAATTGATGGTGTTAGGATCTATCTATTGAAGGCAGACACATCAGACCAAAACTGAAAAGCCTTGAGGCACTTGACTTCATATCTGGCTTGATGCTTTTCCTCTGTGCTTAGTTTCTGTATGAAAAACAGAAGTTTCTCTCTCTATAGAACACATCATAGGCCTTATCAAGCAGTGAACTTCAAGGTAAATTTGCATCACCCAAGAAAGTTTATATGCACCCAGCTGAAGAGATTGGAGATAAATTCTTAGGTAAACACTTCATTATATATGAGGAACTGATGAAACAGGAATCATTTATCTAGAATTTGATCTTCTTTCCCTAACACTATTAATCCTACAAACATTTAGTGAAAATTTGCTCCCTAAAAGACACTATTCCACTTTTTCGAGAGTAAACGTTAGATTAGGCCTGGTTCCTTTCCTTTATGTATTTATAATCCAATTAAAAGTCAGGCATGTTAGAAATTAATGACAAATGACCTATAATATAAACTATGACAAATTCCATATTTGAGGAGTAAGCAAATTTCTCTGTATATGTCCCACCACACCACAAAAAGAGAGTTACTAACAAGATACCCTCAAATAAATAATAGAATGTAGCTTAAAATGGATTTTTTAAAAGAGAGAAAAAACACTGCTGAAAATATAAAATATAGTTTAAAATAAATAAACGTGTAGTTTAATATTGATTCTTTTGTCAGTAAAAGATCCATTTTTTTCATGGTTTGTTTCACTCAATCCAACTTTGTGAGATCTGTATCAGGCAAATTTAACCAGGGAAATAGAATTAGAGCCATTTTATTTAGGGTCAGGAAACTGGTTATACAGGTGCTAGAGGAACAAAGGGGCCAAAGAGGAAAACACTAGTCAGCCAGGCAACAGGAGGTCTGCTACAGCTCCCCTGGGCTGCAGAGACCCAGAGGAGCTGAGCTGACCTTGGGGCTTATAGACAGCAGAAGCCTTGGATAAGAGGTGAGCTTTCTTCTTCCTCCCTCCTTCCCCCTATTCTCACATCATGACTCCCACTGGCTGAACCCAAGGAGAAGCTGTTACTCTTAGAGGTGAGGGCAACTCCCTGCCACAGGAACTGAACCAGGGTAAGGGTGAGGATGGGAATGGGGGACAACCCAGTCTAGGACTGGCACATCTGGGTTTCTAAAGGTTTTCTCTGCAAATAGAAAATAATGTTCACTCCTTTCATGAAATAAAAAAACAAAGAAACAAAAACAAAACAAAGTGATCCAAGATCCTGAGATGAGTGCTGTGACATCAGTAAGTAAAAGTTCAAAAAATAGCATTCCGTTATCTGAAATTCACATTGCAGCTAATCAGCAAGCAAAAATAATACTTACTGTCTCTGGCATAATTTTTTTCCAGAATTAAAAGATTTATTAATTTTAATTGAATGTTATACCTCAATGTTATTTTTTGTAGAAACAGGGGTCTCACAATGTTGCCCAGGCTGGTCTCAAACTCCTGGCCTCAAGCAATCCTATTGCCTTGGCCTCTCAAAGTCCTGGGATTATAGTAATGAGCCACCATGTCAGGCCACTTTATGATTTGAGTAAAAGCTACATTATTGTTCCTGGATGCTGCCTTGTTCCCATTATAATCACTTCTCTTCTGCATTTTCTTTGGTTCAGTTCACTGCATGTCAAATCTATGCAGAATGTATATTTGTCATCAATTCCCCTGCACATACCAAAATGACTTTTTTCTCAACCTATAGTACAAATGCAAAGAGGCTATGGAGAGGGTGGTACTGAAGAAAAAAAAGTTATTTAAAACAGGATCCAGAAGCAGAAAAATCAGTCACCAGTAATTGCTAGATGCCTTTATAAAACTCAGCACTAGCTTTGTGCCTATGTAAGTTCTAAGACACTTTGTGTCACCACAGTTATTATCAGCTCATTGCCTCCTCCCTCCTTTCCTTCCTCCCTCCTTTCCTTTTTTCTTCTCTTCCTCTCCTTCTCTCTCCCGTCCCTCTCTAATTTTCTTTCTTCTTCTTTTTCCTTTTTCCCTTCCTCCCTTCCTCCCTCCTTTCTTCCCTCCCTCCCTTCCTCCCTCCTTTCCTTCTTTTCTCTTTGTTCCTTCAATTTTCCATAAAAGATACGAAATTATGAATTTACAATCTATTTGGAGAACACTCTTACACATATTCAAAAATTAGAGAACAACAGAACTTAAAGTAATAATTATGCACCCAAGATAACTAAAGAGAACAAGAAAGGGAATGGCTGTGTGGAAAGTAGCAATCAGATTGCACTCTCAGCCTGGGATGAGAACTGGACCTTCAAGATTATGGAATTTGGGCATACAGCAAGGAAAGAGAGAGCAAGGCAGAGAGAAGGCTAGATCAGGTAAAGTTTCAGAGGTAGAAAAGAAAACGGGAGGGAAGGGGCAAAGAAGACAGGTGTCTTGGGACCCTTCTCTGCTGATGCACCTTAGAGTCACTCTACTACCCTGGCCTTTCTTTTATATCTACTAGCAACCTGGCAGCATCTTCACCCAGGCTTCATTAGCCAGTGGTCATTCAATGAAGCTTCATGAAATCCAGGCTATCCAGCATGAATAAAAATATTATTCTTGCCTCTCTTTTCTGCAGTCTTCATAGTATTATCACCAGCTCTCTTGCAAACACCTGCATGAAGAAATATGCACTTCTATGGTTGATACAAAAATGTCTACTAAATTTGCACAGAATCAGATTTTCACATCCCTTAATCAAAAAAAAAAAAAAAAAAAAACTGGGAAGTTTATCAAGAAAGCACCAGCTCAACTCAACATCGTTAGCTGACCAGAAGAAAACTCCCTCTCTCATTTTTAAAAGTTTTTTATGTTTTTAATCATCATTATTATTTTAAAAGGGAGAAATATATTTTGTTAATGTAGTAGGCCTGCTCTGAACTTTATTAAAATATAAGTCCAATTTGGCCTTTGAATGAATTTGTAGCATTTTGGCTTTATCTTCTCAGCGTTTCTAGCTATTGTTTTTTGAGAAACATCGTTAACAAAGCTTTTATATTTTGTTCTGGGGTGCTACACCTGATTCTCATTGTCATTATTTTATGAAAAAGGGTAGTATAGACTCAAGACTCTAACTGTGGAAGATTCCACTTGCACAAGGAAATCAGCAATTCTCAGTGATGTCTCAAATTAAACTGGAGATTTCATCTCAATATCTCTCTTGACTTAGTAAACAACTAAACATGTTAGCCCTGTACTTGGTATATTGTCCATAACATCATCATGTATTTTGCCTCCTCTTGGACTAGAATTCTTTCAAGACTTTCTGGATTGATGAAGCTTTTTTACTTTGTGTCTCAGCTAGCTGTTTCTATTGCACATCTTCTGCATATGACCTTTCAAAATCCAGGCTCACTAGAACATTCCATGATGAGGCCTGAAGATCTTTGAAGATGTTCATCTTTTTTCTTCCTTCTTAATAGCATCTGTGACTATTCAAGATAGGCTCATTTTAATAACATTTACTGTCATCTACTAAGTGCCAGGCATATATTCTTTATAAAAATTACAATTTAGTGATTACAGGGTCAGAATACCCGTTTTAAACTTTCTTTATGAACAATCCTGTATAGAGCCTGAGAAAGGAAATGTGGACACCATGGGAGAGGTTAAGCAGAACAAAGTCAAATTTATAACTTTAAAAATGGATAATAGAACATCAGAGAGAGGTGTGTATATATAATTTGTTGGAATGTTTAGAAATGTACTAACAAAAATACATAAAAACTCTAATGGGAAAAAGACAGACAAAGTGATCTTTGATGTCAAGAAAGACTACACAGTAACAGAAACATTTAAAATTCTAAAGTGGTATAGAAGGAAAGGGCTTCTCAGTTCCATTTATTTATTTAAATTAATCAATTTCTTAAGTGGCTAAAAATTATACATACTTATATTTTTTCATGCACAAAATGTTTTGGAATATGTAAATATTGTGACCAAATCAAATTAATCAACATATGTATTGCCTCGCATACTTATAAATTTTGTAGTGATAACACTTAAAATCTACTCTCTCAGCAATTTTCAAGAATGCAATACATTATTATTAACTATAAACAGTGAGAGTTCTTGGCATCTTTTTGTTAAATCAATGAAAAGTAAATTCGTGGGTTTATTTCTGTACTCCCAATTCTGGTCTATGTGTATGTGTCTGTTTTTATGCCAGTACTATGCTGTTTTGATTACTGTTGCTTTATAGAATATTTTGAAGTCAGGTAGTATCATGTCTTCAGCTCTGTTCTTATTGCTCAAGTATATTTTGGCTTATTGTGGTCTTTTGTGGTTCCATACAAATTAAAAACTTTTATTTTCTAATCCTGTGAAGAATATTATTGGTATATTGATGGCATTGCATTGGATCAATAGATTGCTCTGGGTAGTATGGGCATTTTAACAATACTATTTATCTTTTCTGTGAATAGTTTTTCTGAATAGCTTCCCATTTATTTGTGTTTTCTTTAATTTCTTTCATCAATGTCTTATAGTTTTCACTGTGTAGGTCTTTCATGTCTTAGGTAAATTTTATTCCTAAGTATTTTATTTATTTTTGTAGGTATTAGAAATGATTTTGTTCTCTTCATTTCTTTTTTGGATAGTTTAGTGTGCAGAAACTCTACTGATTTTTGTAATGATTTTCTATCTTGCGGCTTAACTGAATTTATTAGTTCTAAATGCTTTTTGATAAAATTTCTTTAATTTTACATATATAAATTGTGGTATCTGAAAACAGGGATAATTTAACTTCTTCTTAATTAATTTGGCTATATTTTATTCCTTCTTCTTGCTTAATTGCTCTGGCTAGAACTTCCAGTGCTATGTTTAATAGATGTGATGAAAGTGGGCATCCATGTCTCATTTCTGATCTTAAAGGAAGCTTTCAACTTTTCAATGTTAAGTATGATGTTAGTTATAGGTTTGACATATATAGTATGTATTGTCTTGAAGTACATTCTTCATATATCTCATTTTCTGTGGTTGTTTTCATGAACGTATGTTTAATTTTGTCAAATGCTTTTCTTCATTCATGTTCTATAAATGTGGTATATCACATTTATAGATTTGTGTATATTGAACCATTCTTGAATCCCTGGATAAACCCAAATTCATTATGGTAAATAATCTTTTCAATGCACTGTTGAATTTTGTTTGCTACTATTTTGTTGAAGATTTTTGCTTCTATGTTCTTCAGAGATATTGTAGTTTTCTATTTTTGTATTATGCTTGCTTGGCTTTGGCATCAGAGTAATGTTGGCCCCATATAATGAATTTGGAAGTAAAGTAATCCCTCTTTTTTAACGTCTTGAAAAAGTTTAAGAACAATTTTTACTAATTTTTCTTTAAACGTATGGTAGAATTCAGCAGTGAAGTCATCAGGTCCTAGGCTTTTTGTTCATAGCAGATACTTTGTTACTGACTTAATCTCCTTTCTTGTTATTGATCTGTTTATGTATTTTATTTCTTCATGCTTCAGTTTTGGTAGGTTGTATTTCTAGAAATTTATCCATTTTTCTAGGTTATACAAATTGTTGGTGTATAATGCTTATATTAGTCTTTTATAATCCTTTTTTATTTCTGTGATATCAGTTGTTATGTTTCCTTTTTCGTTTATTTTATTTTAGTCTTCTGCCTCCTTTAGTATAGCTAAAGCTTTATTTTGTTTATCTTTTCAAAAAACTAACTCTTAGTTTTATTGAACTCTTCTGTTGAGTTTTGAGTCTCTATTTCTTTTGTTTATGCTCTGATGTTTATTATTTATTTCCTTCTGCTGACTTTGAGCTTAGTTTGTTCTTGTGTTTTTAGTTCCTTAAAGTATAACATAAGGTTGTTTATTTGAAACATTTCTTCTTTTTTTGGTGTAGGTATTTCAAACTATAAACTTTCTTCTTAGAAATGCTTTGGCTTCATCTTTTAAGTTTTGATATGTTATATGCTCATTTTTGTCCACTGCAAGATATTTTAATTTAAAAAAAATTTTTTTTCTTTGACCATTGGTTGTTCAAAAGCAATTTGTTTAATTTCCATATGTTTGAATTTTCAAAAATGTTTTGATTATTGATTTCTAGTTTCACATAATTGTAGATGGAAAAGATGCCTGATATGATTTCAATCTTCTTAATTTTTTGAGATTTGTTTTTTGGCCTAACATATGATCTGGCCTGAAGAATATTCCATTCAAACTTCAGAAAAATCTCTGCTGCTGTTGTATCAAATATTATGTATACATCTGTTGTGTTTATTTGTTCTAAAGTGTAGTTTAAGTCTTATGTTTACTATTTTTCTTTCTGGATTTTCTATGCATTGCTGAAAGTGGAGCTTTGAAGTCCAATTCTATTATTATTTTTAATTTTTGTGGGCACATAGTAGGTGTATATATTTATGGGGTATATGGGGTGTTTTGATATAGGCATGCAATGTGAAATAATCACATCATGAGGAATAGCATAATCATTCCTTAAGCACTTATCCTTTGTGTTACAAACAATCCAATTGCATGATTTATTTTTAAATGTACAATTAAATTATTGTTGACTATAGTTACCCTACTGTGCTATCAAATTGTAGGTCTTATTCATCTTTTCTATTCTTGTACCTATTAATTACACCTATCTCTACCTTCCCCATCACCCTCAAGTCCCCACTACTCTTCTCAGTCTCTGGTAAACATCCTTCTATTCTCTATATCCAGGGGTTAAATAGAGGCCACAAATAGGTGAAGATATGAAATGTTTGTCTTTCTGTGCCTGGCTTATGTCACTTAATGATCTCCAATTCCCTCCATGTTGTTACAAATGACCGATCGTCATTCTTTTTCACGACTGAACAGTACTACCTTGTGTATATGTACCATATTTTCTCTATCCATTCATCTGTTGATGAACATTTAAGTTGCTTCCAAATCGCACTATTGTAAACAGTGCTGGAACAAACATAGGAGTGAAGATACCTCTTTTCTATACTGATTTTATTTTTTTAGGGTTTATCCCCAGCAGAGGGATTGCTGGATCATAAGGTAGCTCAATTTTTAGTTTTTTAAGAAACTTCCAGACTGTTCTTCACAGTGTTTGTATTAATTTGCATTCCCACCGACAGTGTACCAGGGATCCCTTTTCATCCCATCCTTGACAGCATTTGTTATGCCTATTTTTTAAATATAAGCCATCTTTGCTGGGGAAGATGATAGCTCATTGTAGTTTTGCATTTATCTGGTGATCTGTTCAACACCTTTTCATACACTCATTTGCTAATTGTATGTTTTCTTTTTAGAAATGTCTATTCAAATCTTTTTCCCATTTTTTGACCAGATTATTAGATTTTTTTTTTCCTATAGAGTTGTTTGAACTCCTTATATGTTCTGGTTTTTAACCCCTTGTCAGACAGGTAGCTTGCAAATATTTTCTCCCACTCTCTGGGTTGTCTCTTCACTTTGTTGATTGTTTCCTTTGCTGTAGAGAAGTTTTAAACTTAATGTAATCCCATTTGTCCATTTTTGTTTCGATTACCTGTGCTCATGGGGGATTTTTAAATAGTCTTCACCCAGATCCATGTCCTGGAGATTTCCCCCAGTGTTTCTCTGTAGTAGTTTCATCGTTTGAGGTCTTAGATTTAAGTCTTCTATCCATTTTAATTTGATTTTTGTGTATGGAAAGAGAAGATGGGGTCAAGTTTTATTCTTCTGCATATGGATGTCCAATTTTCCCACCACCATTTATTAAAGAGACTGTCTTTTCCCCAGTGTATGTTCCTGGCACCTTTATCAAAAATAAGTTCACTGTAGATGTGTGGATTTGTTTCTGGATTCTCTTTTCTGTTCCAATGATCTATGTGTCTGTTTTTCTGCCAGTGCCATGCTATTTTGGTTACTACAGCTCTGTAGCATAATTTTAAGTCAGGTAATGTGATTCTTCCAGTTTTGTTCTTTTTGCTTAGGATAGCTTTGGCTATGCTGGGTCTTTTGTGGTCCCATACAAATTTTAGGATTGTTTTTTGTATTTCAGTGAAAACTGTTATTGGTATTTTGATAGGGATTGAATGGAATATGTAGATTGCTTTGAGTAGTATATAGACGTTTTAACAATATTGATTCTTCCAATCCATTAATATGAATTTTTTTTTATTTTTTGGTGTTCTCAATTTCTTTCATCAGCATTTTACAGTTTTTATTATAGACATCTTACATGTCTTTGGTTGGTTTTAATTAACCTAAGAAGTGAAATTTTGTTAATTTTAATTAATTAAAATTTGGTTAATTCTGATTAACCAAAGAAATGAAATTTAATTTTATGTGTGGCTATTGTAAATGGGATTACTTTTTAAACTTTCTTTTCACACAATTATCTGCTGGCCTTTAGAAATGCTCCTGATTTTTGTATGTTGATTTTGTATCCTGCAACTTTACTGAATTCATTTGTTTATCAATTCTCATAGTTTTCCTATGGAGTCTTTAGGTTTTTTCCAAATATAAGATCAGATTATTTACAAACAAGGATAATTTGACTTGTTCCTTTCCAATTTAGATGCCCTTTATATCTTCCTCTTGTCTGATTGCTCTAGCTATGACTTCCAGTACTCTGTTGAAGAACAGTGGTAAGAGTGGGCATCCTTGTTGTGCTCCAGATCTTAGAGGAAAGACCTTCAGTTTTTCCCCATTCAGTATAATAGTAGCTGCAGGTCTGTCATATATGGCTTTTACTATGTTGAGGTATGTTCCTTTTATCCCCAGATTTTTTGGGGTTTTTATCTTGAAGGAATGTTGAATTGTATTGAATGCTTGTTCAGCATCAATTAAAATTGTCAGATGATTTTTATACTTCATTCTCTTGACATGATGCATCACATTGCTTAATTTGTTTATGTTGAACCATCCTTGTATCGCATGGATAAATTCCACTTGGTCATGATGAATGATCTTTCTAATGTATTGTTGAATTCGTCTTGCTAGTATATTGTCGAGGATTTTTGTATCAATAGTCATCAGATATACTGGTGTGTAGTTTTTGTTTTTTATGTGTCTTTGTTTAATTTTGGTATCAGGGTAATACTGGCCTTGTAGAACGTGTTTGGAAGTATTCTCTCCTCTGTTTGTAGGAATAGTTTGAGAAGGATTGGTATTAGTTCAGGTCCTGGGATTTCCTTTACTGGGAGACATTTTATTATGGCTTAGATCGCATTACTTGTTATTGATCTTTTCGGGTTTTGGTTTTCTTCCTGGTCAAACCTTGGTAGGTTGTATGTATAAGGAATTGTCCATTTCTTCTAGCCTTTCCATTTATTGGCATATAGTTTCTCATAGCAGCCACTAAGGACCTTTCAAATTTCCACAGTATCATCTGTAATGCCTCCTTTTTCATTTCTGATTTTACTTATTTGGATCTTCTCTCTTCTTTTCTTAGTTAGTCTGGCTAAAGGTTTTTCCATTTTGTTTAACGTTTCAAAAAAAAAAAAAAACCCAAAAACTGTTTCATTGATCTATTGTTTTTTTTTTTTTTCAGTTCCGATTTCATTTATTTTTGCTCTGACTTTTATTATTCTTTTTCTTCTAATTTTTGATTTGCTCTTGCTTTTCTAGTTCTTTAAGATTCATCATTAGATTGTTAATTTGAAGTTTTTTAAAATTGTTTTGATGTAGGCACTTATAGCTATAAACTTCTGAGGACCACTCTTACTGTATCCCTTAGATTTTGGTATATTTGTGTTTCCATTACCCCTGAGTTCAAGAAACTTTTTAAATTTTCTTCTTAATTTCTTTATTGATCCACTGGTTATTCAGGAGCATATTATTTAATTTCCATGTATTTGTATAGTTCCAAAGATTCCTCTTGTTATTAATTTCTAGTTTTACCATATTGTGGTCAGAGAAGATGTTTGATATTATTTTAATTTTTCAAATGTTTTAAGACTTATTTTGTGACCTAACATATGGTCTATTCTTAGAGAATGATCCATGTGCTGAGGAAAAGGATATGTATTCTACAACTCTTGTATGAAATTCTGTAAATATCTATTAGATCCATTAAGTCTTTAGTGCAGATTAAGTATGATATTTCTTCAATGGTGAAAGTGGGTGTTGAAATCATGACCTATTATTGTATTGGGGCCTATTTCTCTTTTTAGCTTAAATAATATTTGCTTTATATATCTAGGGGCTCCAGTGTTGGGTGCATAGATATTTAAAATTGCAATATCCTCTTGCTGAATTGACTCTTTTATCATTATTCAGTGATCTTCTTTGTGGTTTTTTTTAATTGTTTTTGTCTTAAAGTCTATTTTGTCTGATATAAGTATAGTGGCTCCCATATTTTTTCTTGTTTTCTTTGGCATAAAATATCTTTTTCCATCTATTTTTTTCAGTCTATATGTGTCTTTATAGATAAAGTATGTTTTTTTGCAGGCAACAGATCAATGGATCTTGTATTTTCCTCCATTCAGCCAGTCTATGTCTTTTGATTAGAGTTTAGTTTTAGTCTATTTATATTCAATGTTATAACAGATAAGTAAGGACTTATTCCTGCCATTTTGTTATTTGTTTTCTGGCTGTTTTATGGTATTATCTTCCTTCTTTCTTTTCTCCCTATCTTCCTCTAGTGAAGGTAATTTTCTCTGATGATATGATTTACTCTCTTGCTTTTGTGTGTGTGTATTCATTGTTTGTTTTTTTTTTTTGGTTTGAGGTTACCTGTGAGGCTTGCAAATACTATTTTGTAACCCATTTTGCTAACCTAGTACAGTTCAACACTATTTACATAAACAGACAAGCAAAAAGAAAACTAATAAAACTCAAATTAACTTTGTCTCCCTGCTTTTAAAGTTTTTGTTGTTATGATTTATGTTTTATTGTAGTGACTATGTCATAAAAAGTTGTAGTTATTTTTACTTGGTTCATTGTTTAGTCTTTCCACTTAGAATAAGAGTAGTTTATGTGTTACTGTATTACGATATTCTATATTTTTCTGTGTACTTACTATTATCAGCAAGTCTTGTACTTCAGGTGATATTTATTGGCCATTAATTTTTTTTTCCTTTCTTTCTGATTAAGGTACTCCCTTTAGCATTTCTTGTAGGACAGGTCTGATATTGATAAAATCCCTCAGCTTTTGTTTGTCTGAGGAAGTCTTTATTTCTTCTTCACGTTTGAAGGATATTTTCACTGAGTGTGCTATTCTAAGATAATTTATTTTCTTTTAAATATGTCATGCCACTCTCTGCTGGCCTGTAAGTTTTCCACTGAAAAGTCTGCTGCAGACATGTGAGCTCCACTGTATGTTACGGTTCTTCTCTCTTGTTGCTTTTAGAATTTTGTCTTTATCCTTGACCTTTGGGAGTTGATTCAATGCCTTGAGATAGTCCTCTTTGGGTTGAATCTGCTTGGTGTTCTATAATTTTCTTGTACTTAGGAGTTGACATATTTCTCCAGGTTTGGGAAGTTATCTCTTATTATCATTTCTTTGAATAAACTTTTTACCCCTCTCTCTTTTTGTGCTTCCTCTTTAAGGCCAATAACTCTTAGATTTGATCTTTTGAGGCAAGGATCCTATAGGCTTGCTTCCTTTTTAAAATTTATGTTTTCTTTAGTCTCTCCTGACTCTGTATTTTCAAATACTTTTCAAGCTCACTAGTTTTGTTTTTTTTTTCTGCTTGATCAAGTCCACTATTAAAGGACTCTGAAGGATTCTTCAATATGCCATTTGCATTTCTCAGTGGCAGAATTTCTGCTTAATTCTTTTAAATTATTTTAATCTCTTTGTTAAATTTGATAGAATTCTCAATTACTTCTACCTGTTATCTTTAATGTTTTTGTTTCCTCAACACAACTATTTTAAATTTTTTGTCTGAAAGGTCACATATCTCTGTTTCTCCAGGATTGATTCCTGGTGCCTTATTTAGCTCATTCGGTGAGGTCATGTTTTCCTGGATAGTGTTGACGCCAGTAGATGCTCTTTTGTGTCTGAGCATTGATGAGTGACGTATTTATTGTAGTAGTCACTCTCTTGGCTTATTTGTAGTCATCCTTCTTAGGAAGGGTTTCCAGATTTTGAAAAAACTTGGGTGTTGTGAACTAAGCTGAATCTGCTTTAGGGGGCACCCCAAACCCAGTAAATTTGTGGTTCTTGGGGACTTCTAGAGGTACTGCCTTGATAGTCTTAGACAAGATACAGGAGAATTCACTGGAATACCAGGCAGAGATCCTTGTTCCCTTCTTTTACTATCTCCCAAACACACAGAGTCTCTCTCTCTATTCTGAACCTCTAAAGTTGGGGGTGGAGTAACACAAGCACCCTGATGGCCATCACTACTATGACTTCACTGGGTCAGATCTAAAACCAGCACAGCACTTGGTCTCATCCAAGGCCTGCTATAACCACTTTCTGGCTACTGCCTATGTTCATTCAAGGCCCCGGGGCTCTACAACCAACAGGGGCAAAGCCAGCCAGGCCTTTATCTTTCACTTCAGGGAGGAGAGGTCTCCCAGTTTCTGGTTGTGTCCAGAAGTACCATCTAGGAGTCAGGAGCTAGGGTCAAAAACCTTAGAAGTCTACCTGGTGTTCTATTGTATTGCGGCTGAGCTGGCACTCAAAACAGAAGATGTAGTCCTTCCCACTCTTCCTTCCCTTTTCCAAAGGCAGAGGAGCCTCATCCCACAGCCACTGCCAACCTAGGTCACTACTATCAATGTTCATTTAAGTCCCAAAATCTCTTCAGTTTGTTGTGAATGCTTCTTGGCCTGGGATTCACCATTCAGGACAATAGATTCTCCTCTGATTCAGGTCAGGTCTAGAAATGCCATCTAAGAGTCAAGTTCTGGAACAGGCAACCTCAAGATCCCATTTGGTGCTTTATACCCCTATGGCTGGCTGTGCTGGTACCTAAGGTGCATGACAAAGTCTCCTTTACTTTTTCCTCTGCTTTCCCCAAGAAGAAGGAGTTTTACCCTACAGCCACCACAGCTAATAATGTGCTGAGTCTCATCTGAAGCCAGCAAGTCTCAGAGGCTCAGTCAAGACCACCAATGTAGTACCTTGGTATCACTGTTGGTTATTCAGGGCCCAAAGACTTTCAACTAGCAAGTGATGAATGCTGCCTGGACTGGGTCCTTTCCATTAAGACAGTGGATTCCCTTCTGGCCCATGTGTGTCTAAATATGTCATCTGGAAGCTAGGCCATGAAACGATGGTCTCATGACTCTGACCAGTGCCCTATCCTGCTGTGGCTGAGCTGGTATTCTAGATGCAAGAAAAAGTTCACCCCCCCCCCATTCTCCCCTCTCCTTTCCTTAAGCAGATAGCACAGACTATCTGCTATCTCTTTTGGAGCTGCGAGATATGCAGCCTGGTGTTTGGGGAGGGATGATGCTTCCACTCCCTTGGCTGCCTCAGTAGGTGTCTCAGTAAGTCACATGCTCCCTCAGTCCATTGTCTCTGGGCCTAGTTTAGCACCAGAACTCGCCTAAGATTTGCAGTCCTTATAGCCTAGATGGCCTTTCAATTTTATCTGGAGTCACAGCATGCTATAGGCCTCAATGGCCACAGGTTTGCAGGCACTCAATTTTGGACGGCTGAGATTGGCAATTCTCTTCTGGCTAGGGCTGCTTTAAATGCTCCCTCCATGAGCAGGCATCAGTTGAGTTTGTTCTGGGTTTCCTTTCTTCTCTAACATGGTATAAGTGAGTTCAATACCTCGTTAATTGCTGTGTTTTCCCTCCCTTAGCACCCATAGTTGCTTTCAGCACCATGCGGCTGCTGCTGTGGGTGGAAAGGGGTGGTGTCAGAGATTCAAGACCGTGTTTTCTATCTCTTCAGTGCATCTTTACCAATATAAAGTTAAAAACAGGTACTGTGAATGCTTACCTGATTTTTGTTTCTTATTAAGCTTTGTTTTTCTGTGTAGACAGTTGTTAACTTGGTGTCTTTGGGTGGTGGAGAGGACAATTGGTAAAGCTTTCTATTCTGCCATCTTATTCTACCTCCCCATGCTATTATTACATTCCAACCTATCTCTCTCTTCAGATATATTAATGATTGCTTCATATATTATGTTCTCCAATGTTGGGTATATATACATTTGTAATTGTTATATCTTCTTGATGGATTGACCCCTTTATCATTATACTGTGACCTTTGTCTCTCTAAAACACTTTTTTAAAGTTAAGGTCTATTTTATATATACACATGAATGTGTGTGTGTGTGTGTGTGTGTGTGTGTGTGTGTGTGTGTGTGTGTGCAGCTACCTCTGTCCTCTTTTGGTTTCTGTATGCATGAGGTAACATTTTTCATTCCTTCACTTTCAGTTCATGTATGTCCTTAAAAGTGAAGTGATTCTCTTTTAGGCAGCATATGGTTGGGTTTTATTTTATTTTTAGCCATTTAGCTGCTCTCTTGTTTGAAGATTTAATCTATTCACATTCATAGTAATTATTGATAGGTAAAAACTTACTCCTGTCATTCTGATAATTATTTTCTGGTTATTCTATATATCCTTCATTCCTTCTTTCTTCTCTTCCTGTCTTCCCTTATAATCATAAGGGAAGGTGATTTTCTCTCATATTGTTTTTTTCTCTCTTATTGTTTTAAATAGGCTTTGCTTTGTGGTTTCTATAAGTCTCTATATAAAATTTTAAAGTTATAATGGGCTATTTTAAAATAATAATATCTTAAATTTGATCACTTTAAAAAAAATTTTTTTTTGAATTTTTTACTCCACAGTCCCCACACACATTATATGTTTTAGATATCACAATTTACATATTTTTATATTGTGTAGACCTAATAAATTATTGTAGCTATTATGGTTAATAGTTTTTGTAACCCTTACAATGAATGTATAAGTGATTTATACACCAGCATTATACTATAAGTTTTCTGAATTTAACTATTCTCATTTACCAGTGAGTTTTATATGTTCATATGTTTTCATGTCACTAACTAGGCTTCTTTTTTTGTCAAGTTGGGGATCTCTTGTTAGCATTTCTTGTAAAACAAGTCTGGTGGTAATGAACTTTTTTATCTTTTTTTTTTTTAGGAAGAAATTATCTCTCCTTTTTGTGAAGGTCAACTTTACTGAGTATAGTATGCTTGGTTCATAGCCTTTAGCACGTTGAACGTAACATCCCATTCTCCCTGGTGAATAAGGTTTCTGCTGAAAAATCTGCTGCTAGCCTTATTGAAACTCACAGATGTCTTGCTTCTTTCAGGATCCTGTGTTTGATTTTTGACTATTTCATTTAATATGTCTTGGCATAGTCTTGTTTGGATTGAATCTAATTGAAGAACTTTGAGCTTTCTTTATCTGGATATTTATATATTTCTAAGACTTGGAAAGTTTTTTGCTTTCATTTCTTTAAATAGCTTTCTACTCATTTGTCTTTCTCTTCTCTTTCTTAAACTACTATAACTTAAATATTTTCCTTTTAATACTGCCTTATATCATTAGCTTTCTTCAATTATTTATACTGTTTTTCTCCTCTGATTGCCTATTTTCAAATAACCTTTTTATATTTACAAATTGTTCTGCTTGACCAATTCTGCTGTTAATGCTTTCAAATTGCATTTTAATTTCATTCAATGTATTTTTCCCCTCCAGAATTTCTACTTGACTTTTGTTTAACCTTGTGCTCATTTTTCCCCCTAATTTCATTAACTTGTTTATCTCTATCCAATTTAAGTTTACTGAGATTCATAAAAAATAATTATTTTGAATTTTAGTCTGGAAGTTCACATATTTACATTTCTTCAAAGTCAGCAGCTGAGAGATTATTGTGTGTTGTGTGTGTGTGTGTGTGTGTGTTTGGTAGTTGTGTGTATCCTTGCTTTTTCATGTTGCTTATTTTGATATACTACGTTCACAGGGATGATCTGGAGCCTGGGATGGTGGGTGCTGGCCAGATGACTAGGACTTCAGTACCCAGCTTATCCCTGGGGCGGTCCTGGAGCTTGAGTCTATGGAAACTGGCATGGCAATGGGGCAGCCCCAAAGCCTCAGGTCACTGGCGCCAGCTGGGTACTGGGACTAGTCCAGGGCCTGGAGCCAGTGGGATGGTTTGGTGGTAGGTTGAACACAGAGTCTAATACCATCAGGCAATCCTAAAGCCTGAGATTCTAGGATCTTGCCAGGTGTTGGAACAGGCTTGGAAGCTTAGTCTTCAGAGGTGGGCCTGGAGTCTGGGTTCACAGGGGCCTGCCTAGTGCTGGGTTTTACTGGGATGGGCTCAGTGTTTGTGACTGAGATAAAGTCTGATGTTCATTTCCCTCTTTTCTTCCACATGAAGATTTATCTCTCCATGATGTGATGCCTGAGGTTGGGGAAGGAGTGATACAGGTAATATGACACTGTGCTATCTACTCTCTTCAATGCATTTTGTTCTTCTGTGCTACATTCAGGTGCTGCAATCTATCATCTGGGTTGTTTAGCTCTGTGCAGATATTTGGTTGTGTAGATACTTGTTTAAATTGATGTTTCTATGGGGGGATAAATGGTAGAAAGTCTTATTCCATCACCTTGCCAAAGTTCTCCTTTCTCAGTTTTAAATTATATGTATTCAGATTCATCAATATTTGAGGTTTTCCCAAGAACAGAAGATGGAATCTTTTCTCACAAAATTAACATGGCTATTCAGGCACTTTTCACAAAACAAAGCAGCAGAGTGCTCCTAAGGAAAACAAACTTCACCTCTACTTCAACTTGCATAGAAAGTCTGCTTATTTAAAATTGATATATTCCAGGTTCTACCCATCAAAACTTTAAAAGGTATAGGAACCAGCCTTACTCAAAACATCTCTCTACATATGACTAAGTGGGTGCCTACAAGTTTGCTATAGAAAAAATGTAACAAATTTGCTATGTTTAGTTTCTGATTAGTTTGTTCTTGTTTGGTTTGAAGCTAGGAAGATTATATTCCAGGAAGCAAGTAAAAGCTTGATAAATATTATTTTTTAAAATTCCTCCTCCTTCCTAAACTTGTTAGATTTGGGAGAGTTGGAAAAGTTTCAAGTAGTGTCTGTAAATCTTTCTTTCTGCTCTGATCCTCCCCACAATACCTTCCTCCCACCACTTCCCAAAATCGAAGTCCAGGAAACACAGCCCCCAAAGTGTTTAGACATTCCTAGATTGTCAATACCACATAAGCCCATAACTTTTCCCACCAAGTGCAGCTGAACATTATTTAAAAGGTTTATATGATCTTTCAAGACTCATATTAGGTATTTTTCTTGTGGTAAGAAGACTTTGCTTAAGAATCCACTGAAGCAAGATTGTTTATAGATAACCAAGTCCAACAATTCACACTGTAATTTATTAAAACACTTTCTTTCTATTAAAGAATCAACACTTACTTAGAAATATAACTTATTTTAACTTTATCAAGACTAGCATGTGCTTTATTTCCAGGTCATTTTTTTTAAAGAAGTTATTCTTTTTTTGTCGCTTCACTAATATTTACTCACCTGTAGCATAAGCAATAATTGGTGAGAATGGAACACCTATACAGAGCCACAGAGGAGGGTATTTGGTTAGGCTCCCTAATTCCTTCCTACCTGCCAGCTTGGTAGTGGGCATGATTCAAAAGTTTGTTCCAGAAAAATTAAAAATGACTACTTTAAAGAGACCGTCAAGAAAGCTCCTAACTAGACAACATTAAATAGTAAATCTGTGGGAACCAGTGTAGTAGTCTATATAAACTTAATTTAATTCTGCCATGTTCCTTGGCTCAACGTGGTGACTAAAAACATGAGCTCTGGAACCAGATTGCCTGGTGTGAACCTGGACTACACTAATTATCAAAATAAGACCTTGAATGAGTTCTTTAACTTCTCTTTGCTTTGTTTTCCTTATGCAAAGATCTGATAATAACAATACTGACATCATGTTATTGTTATTTGGATTAAACAAGATAATGAATGCAAAGGACATAGAAGAGTGCTTGGCTTATAATAAGCACTCAATAAATGCTGGTTCATTATTTCTACCCATTCATTACCCTCATTCTGTCTCACCCTTGGGTTAAACATCATTTACATGATTTTCTAATGACTATTTCCTAAGCGTGTTATCATGCAAAATAGATCAAATGAGCTCTATTTAATGATTTAATTAATTAATCATTTGGGCTTTATTTAAATTAAGTCCCAGACATTTTCATATAAGATATATTAATTTCTTTGGCCTAGTTCCTATACCCTTGTGAACAAAGAATGCTTGAACAAAACACATACTTTCTGCTTGTCCCAAATTATCCTGACTGCGGGCTCTTTGAAATGGTATCCCTGTCAGGCAATTCAGAGTTTTAAAAGTAAAACAATCAAAACCCCAGCCAGGCCAGATGTACTCTAAATGATAATTAAGTGAGCTTGGGTGAACTGATACTCAGTCAGGGTCATTTCTTGGCTTTAGCACTTTTGACATCTCTAATGTCTATCTAATATTATAGCAGCTCTTATTTAAACTGAAATGCAGTTTTCAATTAAAATGAGTGAAAGCAGGAGAGAAACAATAGGTTTTCGTGCTTTGCGAATGTGATCTTATTCTCCATTTTGTTTTTCTTTTTGGTAGTGAATCCAAAACATTTATGATTTGCCAAGATTATGTGCTTTGGAACTGGAAAAGTAACACAATGTAAAAGAAATAATGTTTGAATCCATGGACTATCTTCCATGATGACATTTTGGAAAGCAAAAAGATGGATTTATTTCAAATTCTCTCCATTTCAAAAAAAATGTCAAAGGGAAAATTGTATCACTTTCATTTTCTAGACTTTGTCCTTTGACTTTCATCTTATTACATATAATAACTTTCAATTTAATAAGGCTTGTTGAAAAGCATTTTTTCATAAAGATGTATCTTGAGGGAGACATGAAGAAAGCTAATTTCCATTTCTTTGTTTTTAAAATGAAAGATGCTTTAGTTTATATATCTCATTCAACCTTCCCACTGAATATACTATTTGGAGGATATGTTCTTTATTCCAAAACCATCCCTGTTGATTTAAGGTGGTTCCAAATAGTCCTGTAGAAAAGGGAGAGATTTGAATGTATGTGTGGGAAGAGTGTTGACAGAAAAGAATGAAAAAAAAATTTTCTTTTTTTTTTGTATTAAAAGAACAAAAGGTGGGCAGTAGATGAAAGGCTTCCATTCTAAAATATTAAAATAGTATTTCATTTTCTCCTCTTCTAAAGTACTGAGTCTTTAATTTCTTTAAAAATGGCCCTAGAGCAAGGTCACTGTCATGGATCACATGTAGCCTACTGCATCTCAGATTGTCCAGCAGCTATCCTAGCATTATTTAGTCAAAGGCAGGCAAATTTTCTGGTTCACACTGCTCCTGCCCATTTGTTGATATACTTTTGATGTAAAATTTAATGCCAAATCCTTATATTTCCTGAAAGGTGACTATCACCACTCTCTCTGAACAGGGTTCAATGTAGACAGAGAACATCTATGATGCCCATATTAATTTATTCTTACAGGATATTAAGAAACCATTTATTTCAGAAACGCAAAGTGTGATTATGCAGATTTCATTGATAAAGGGATTGAGATCCACAGAAATGAGGTGATTTATTTAAGAGACCTCCTTTTATTAGAGATAATGTCATGGGCTATAAGTCTTTTGACATGGGAAGCTGAATTTCTGTAATGCTTATTCCAAATACATAATTATTAAAGTGAGACTTTGTTGTCTGTTCTTTTACACAATGCTAGAGTTACCCAAAAACATTTTTCTACTATTGTCTATATTATGTCCTTGGCAACTAACCCCATTTAGTCCTGTGAAGCTTTTTATTGACTTAGTATTTTTTCCTAATGTTATAATCTTCACAGGTATGTGTTTTTTGAACACAGTATTTTGAGTGCATTAATGGAAAATTATTCTAATACCTTTTGTACTTCCCAAGGTATGCCACACTATGTTAAATTACAGTCGGTTCCAGCATGGACAAATTGTATTTATTGGTGGCTTAATTTATGGTGTTGAAATGAGTATGACAAAACGATCACTGGGCTGTTTAATATTTAGGTTGTGCCTCTATATTTTGGGAGAGGTGGAACATCACCTAAGACAGGTCAATTGTACCGGTCAGCTTCAGGTTCCTTGTAGCACATAGGGTGACTGGGTGAATCAAATTGCATGATATATGGTAATGCTTCAGTAACTGCACTTAATTTTCTTCACTCCATGTGCATATTATCTGGCTTTAGTCTCACTGACTTCTCAGAGGTTAAGTTAAATCAATTGAATGTGTTACCTGTTGAGTAGAATGGGGAAATGAAAAAGGACAAACATACCCTGGGCTGAGGGATAAGATACCAACATGGATCTCTGTGAATTTAAGTTACCACAAATGGAAGTATGAATTGACCTTGACTATATATTAATAGCTTACAGTTTCAGGATGGCAGTCTGCATATTGAAAAAACAAAATACAAATTACATTCTTTCTCCTCTCTCACCTCAAATGAAATTATCCTCTTTGAGTTAAATGCTGCTTTTTTTGTAATGAAGAACATACAGGAAAACTGGATAAGAAGAGTATATGAGGCCAGGTATGGTGGCTCACTTCTATAATCCCAGCACTTTGGGAGACCAAGGCAGGCAGAATACTTGAACTTAGGAGTTTGAGACCTGCCTGGGCAACATGGTGAAATTCCATCTCTACTAAAAATAAAAAGAATTAGCTGGGCATGGTGGCACATGCCTGCAATCCCAGCTTGAGGCTGAGGCAGGAGAATTCCTTGAACCTACCTGGGAGGTGGAGTTTTCAGTGAGCTGAGATCACACCACTGCACTCCAGCGTGGGCAACAGAGAAAAACCCTGTCTCAAGAAACAAAACTAACAAAATATAGCACATATGCTCTTCAGAAATCTTCCAAGGAGCTGATCACCATAGTTCTGCTTAGGCGTCGAACGTGTCTCACAAAGAACAAAATAATGCCACCTGATTATGGATCTGATTGAAAGGATAGATCCATTACTACTTTTCTGTACATGTTGAATGACTGTCTTTTTAAGATTGCTCAACCTGATTTGGGATGTTATAACTCACATAAAAACAGTGCTTTATTTTCATTGAGATATTGCTTTGTGCAGGCCCAAACCCTATTCACCGTATATTTAATATGTCATAACAAATAGATACATCATCCCTAGCCAGAAAGTTAATGTGAGGTTATAGTAATTTTGCCCTGAGGGCTGAAATCCCAGTACTTTCAGGGTTGTTACCCTATAATATTATTTCAGTGAATAAAAAGCAGTACTTTTCTCTATCTCCTAGAAAAATCTTCTGGCATTTTCTAGGGCATTAATAATAAAATCTGTGTTTAATGAAAGGATAAAAGGAAAATATGAAAAAAAGAATTAGTTTTTAAATAGCACTGAAAGGAACTATGTGAATTTGGAGTATGTTGGAAGGTGAACATTTTGAACTTTTGACAGATTAAATCAAAGAATCTTAATAGTGAGATGCTTCTCTATTTCTGCAGGATTGGAAATGTTGAATAAAGGTATGTGACGTATATTCCATTTTGTGTGTGTGTGATTTTTTTCGCAGTCATTTTCCCCAAATTATGCATTTAAAAATAAACACAAAAATATGTCTTCCCTGAAGTAAGTTAAACTCTGATGACTTCAAAATAGCCATTGGAAGGTAGTAAATTCAATTTAATTCACTTTTAATGAAAGAAATTCAATTAGCTGTTTTCACAGCTCAAATTTCCATATACATGAGGTAAAGGCTGATTACTAACAATACAGATGAAACAAAATAATTATGAAAGTAAATATTGTAATTATGTAAATAAACTTTGTTATTTTGGGACTCTATCTTTATCACATTTAAATAAAATGTAAAGGTCAGAAAGGATAGGGTTTCCTGAAAGTAGTTCAAGTTGAAACAAAAAATGCAATAGCATAAAGTGCACCAAATAAACTTTCGTAAGATTTATGCCTTGTTTTTGTTTCACCATTTACTACTCGCTCTAAGGTGACAAGGGGTAAACTACTTAACCTATACAACTATTAATATTCTCATAAATACTCATTTATCCCCATTATTAAGTATGGATTATACTAACTGCTTCACTCTTTTTGAGGAGTTGTGTGTATCAACAAAGTGATGGATGCAATTGTACTTTGTGAAATGGTGAAGTCCCATACCAAGGTGAGATAGTTTCTGTCACCTCTGCTCTCCTTCAGCTCTATTTCTCAATACAGCAATTCTTATCACCATATTTCAAAGGTTCTTGACACTTACAAGTCAGGAAGGATAATGTAACAGCATTAAAATCCTATCCTCTCTTTCTCAGGGACTAAGGGATTCATTCAAGACTAATAAAGTCCCTTGCCAAATGTTAACTGCACATACTTTCCTGGTCTACTTCTTTCAGTAAGATGAGTTTTTGATTAAGTGGAATATTGCTACTGGGAAATTCTTTGAGAATATCGCAGTACATTGTCCATAGTAGGTCCTTAATACGTATCTATGGATTGATGGAGTGAACTTGTGTGTTAATAGCAAGTGATCTGAGTGTGACCCCCATGTGTGAGCACATGCTGACTGATAAAGCTTTGTGTAGGTTGCACATAATAATAGTGATCTCTCCAATGATGATTCATGCCATCGATAGACATGCCAGTTCACATCCAGGATACACATTTAAACTCTTTCTAATTTAACACTAACCCCTAGGGAAGACTTGAGTCTTCTATATCCTACTAAACATTAATAAAGCCAGAAAATAAATCAACTCAAATTAATTGCATATCTCTTATGTACAAAACATTGCTTCACTACACACACAGAATTGTATGAATTATTGTCTTATCAGCACAATGAAATTCATAAAGTGGATCTCAACATGACCTTAAATACAAATTAATGTGTATAAAATATAAGAATAGAAACATGCTAAGCCATCATAAAATAAAGGAGGAATTTTAAAACAGAAAGAAGAAATCCTAATTTCTAGAAATAAATGGAATCATAAAATCCTGTAAATAAAATGCATAACTTGATGCTGTGGCTGTTGGTCACAGATCTAGGTC
Organism: Cacajao melanocephalus; assembly: GCA_963573385.1. Lineage (NCBI taxonomy): Eukaryota > Metazoa > Chordata > Mammalia > Primates > Pitheciidae > Cacajao > Cacajao melanocephalus. The sequence continues at coordinate 6,859 of CAUYLG010064425.1, read as the reverse complement.
TTTATACCTGGGAATCTGAAGCTTCAATATCCATCTAATAGATGAGACATTAACTGCAACCCTACCAGGATGAGGGAACACACCTGCATACAGCAAGACTCTGATGGCTTCCTGTTCAGTCCACCAGCCCAAGAAAAGCACAAGAAAGTCTGTCTGCGGCTTCAAATTCTGGATGACAATTTTAACCCATGCACAGATTTGTTGACTATCACCAAAATCAGGAAATAGAAGAGTTTCATTAACCTCACCCCCAAAAAGAAAATTTCTTGTGCTACCCCTATTTGTAGCCACTCTTTCCTCTTTTCCTTCTAACCCAGGTGACCACTGTTCATAACTCCAGAATATCATATAGGTGGAATCATCCTATTTATAACCTTCTGTGACTGGCTTCTTTCACTGACCATAATTTTTGAGATTTATTCTGTTTAAGTGTATTGATAATTCTTTCCTTTATATGTTGAGTCAGTCACTGTATGGATGTGTGCCAACTTGTTTATTTGTTGATTTGCTGCAGGGCATTGGGTTATTTTCAACTTTTGGCTGATTATGAGTAATGCTTTGATAAACATTGGTATACATCTCTCTAGAATAAATGTCTATTAGTGGAATTGTTTTGTCATATGGGAAGTGTATATTAACTGTATTAGGAATTACCAAACTCTTTTCCAAAGTCACTATATCATTTTGTTTCTACATCAGCAAGGTATGAGAGTTTCAATTGCTCTGCACTGTTACCAGCTCATGGTCTTTGCAGTATTTTGTTGTTGTTGTTGTTGTTGAGACAGAGTTTAGCTCTGTCGCCCAGCTGGAGTGCAGTGGTACAATCTCAGCTCACTGAAACCTCTGCCTCCCAGGTTCAAGCAATTCTCCTGCCTCAGCCTCCCGAGTAACAAGGACTACAGGCACACACCATCATGCTCTGCTAATTTTTTATATTTTAGTAGAGACAGGATTTCACTGTGTTTCTCAGGCTGGTCTCGAACTCCTGAGCTCAGGCGATCCACCTGCCTTGGCCTCCCAAAGTGCTAGGATTATAAGTGTGAGCCACCGCACCTAGCCTCATGCAGTATTTTATTAAGTAATTGTTTTAGTCATTTAAATAGATATGTTTCTAGCCATGCTTTTAATTAATATTTTCCTGAAGTATATTGATGATAAATCACTTTTCATGTACTTATTTGTCTTCTGTATATTCTCACTGGTGAAATTTCTGTTCAAATATTTGTCCAGTTTTCAGTAGACTTTTGTTTTCCATATTTTGAGTTTTTAGACATCTTCACATATTTTGGAAAATAGTCTTTGTTAAATATGTGCCTTGAAAATCTTCAATCCCAGTTCTGTAATTTGTCTTTTTATTCTTTAATCAGTGTCTTTTCAGAGCAATTTTTAAAAGTTAATAAAATTCAATTTATAATTTTTTCTTTCATTGACTGTACATTTGGTGTCATATCTAAGAGCTCTTTGTCTAATAACAGGTGACAAATATTTTTTATTTACTCCCAAAGATTGTATAGTTTTTTAATATTTAGGTCTACTTTGAGGTACATTTTTGTATAAGTTGTGAAGTTTAGGTCAAGGTTTTCAGTGTTTTCTTGGGCAGGGGGTGTTGGCATCTGGATTTACAATTCTTAAAAAAAATTTGTTGAAAAAATTATTTTTACTTCATTAAATTCTTTTTGTACTTTTTTCAAAAATCAATTGGCCATATTTGTGTGGGTCTATTTCTGGACTCTACGTGGTTACATTTGTTAATTTTTCTATCCCTTTCTGATACTTTATAGTTTTGATTATTATAGTTTTATAATCACCTTAAAAACTAGCTGGCATAATTCTCCCAGTTTGAGTATTTTAAAAAAATATTTCCCCCACTATTCTAGGTCTTTTATCTTTGAATATAAATACTAGAATCACTTTGTCTAGGTCTGCATAATATTTTGTAGAGGGTATTTACTGGACATGTATTAAATCTGTAAAAGAATTTTGGGAGAACTAACATCTATACTATTAAATCTTGCAATCCATGAACATGTTATATTTCTCCATTTATTTAACTACCTTTGAATTTCTTTGTCTTTTATGGTATTCAGCATATATATTCTATACATATTACATTTGTATATAAGTTTGTCCATTTATATAACTATTGTAAATAGTACTGCTTTTTAAAATTTTGTTTTGCTATTGTTCATGATAGTATATTAAAAAATAATTGGTTTCTTTGTGTTGATCTCATGTACTGTGATATTTCTAAATGAATTACTTCTAAGTGGTTTCTTTCTTTTTTATACATTTCTTAGAAATTTTTTATATAAATAATGATACGATTTCTAAATAGTGGCAATCTTGTTTCTTTCATTCTATGCTGTTTTCCTTTTATTTCTTTCCTTTCTTTATTACATTGGCTATGACTTTCCCTATGATGTTACATAGTAGTAGTTAAGAATGGACATCCTTTCTATGTTCTTGATCTTAGGGAGAAAGGATATTGCTTTTTACCATTGAGTAGGTGTTGGCTAGGAGATTTTGATAGAGACTTAGTTTGAGGAAGTCTTCATCTATTTTTAATTTGCTAAAAGTTTTTATTAGGAATGGGTACTGAATTTTCTTAAACATATATTATACTTCCATTCACATGGTCATGTGGTTTTTATTCTTTAGTTTGTCAAAGTTGTGAACTATATATCCTTTAACTTAAAAAAATAGACAATGATTTGAATCAGACTTCTAATACTATGATAAATGATATTTGGCCATGGTGTTTTTAATAAATGTCTTTTTATATTCGATTTGCTAGTATTTTTGAGAACTTGTGTGCCTAACTTCACAAGGGATATTCTGTAGTTTTCTTTTATTCTCTTTGCCTAGTTTTGGAATTGTGGTGATTTTGGCTTTGTAAAATGAGTTGGGAATCATTTATTGCTCTTCTACGTTCCAGAAGAGATTGTTTATGGTTTTTCTTTATTAAATATTTGTATAAATGTATCTGTAGAAACAGATTTGTTTGAACTATTTTAACTGCAGTACTATTCCATTTATCTGGTTCATCTTGAATGAGGTTTGGTAGCTTACGGTTTTTTAATAACTTGTCAATTTTATCTAAGTTACTGAATGTATATGTGTCAAGATTCGTGTAATGTTTCTTTATCAGTTTTTACAAACTATGAAATGTTATCATAAATATTTGAATTAATGAGTCCTCTAGATCTATTATTTTACAGAAAATTCAGGAAAGAGATTGATATAGTAATAGAACCCACAGTGATACATTCAGAAAAAGCTTGATTGTGGAAAACTCTGTGGTACAAAGTCCTGATTTCATCAGTAAACAAAGTACAAGAATAAAAAAAGAGGATATCTATCTACCTATATCTATCTATCTATATATCTATATATGTCTTACATATATGTCTTACTTATATATAGATATAAATATATATAGATAGATATACCCACACACAATATTGAAATTCAGATTTAAATAAACTGACTATAAAAAAGTACTTTTGAGACAAAAAATTTTAATCATAATTACATATTTTAAGAAAATATCTATTAAATTATTTAGATTATAATACATACTACCATAAAACTATTTTAAAGATTGAAAGATTACCCCTCGTTATACCCAGAATAATCACTATAATTTTTAATTATGAACAAAAATATATAAACCCAAGGAAATATTAATCAAAATTATATTAGTCTTTTCTTCATCATGAAATTTGAAAAAAGAACCTTTTAGAGAGATTACTTAAAAAATTATAGGTGAAATATCATAATGGCTCACATTGGTTGCAAAATAATTCAGAGCATAAGACTGGAAATAAACATACAGTTGAAACGAGATTGTCTATTACTTCATAACTGCTGAAACTGAATAATGTTGCTATTTTCTCTACATTTTCCATAATAAATTTTCCATTAAAATATTTGATAGCCAGGCATGGTGGTGCATTCCTCTGCCTAATCCCAACTACTCAGGAGGCTGTGGCTGAAGGACTGCATGAGCCCAGGAGCTCAAGGCTACTGTGAGCTGTGATCATACCATGGCACTCCAGCCTGGGTGTGAGAGAGCAAAACTCTAGCTCTAAATAAATAAATAAATATGTAAATAATCTATAACAAATATTTTTCATAATAAAAGCGTGAAAACAAATATTTCAGAAGTCATAATGAAAATAATCATAAAATGGAATGACAAGATTCTTTGTAGTAACATTTATAGAATGCAGTTAAACCAGTCCTTAAAGGAAAAATGCATACATTGAAAAAGAAGATTAACAATAAATGGGCTACATATTATTTTCAATATATTACTAAAAGAGCAGCAGAATTTGACCACCACCATCACCAAAGCAGTTCAAAGTAAATTATGGGAATAGAAACTGATAAAATACAAAACATATCTATAAAACCAAAAGCTAATTATTAAAAAGTACTATGAAAAGCTCTAGTCAGATATATTTAGAAAAAAAAAAAGAGGAGAAAGACATAAATAACATTATGAATAAAATAGGTTTTGAAAAGACATTTTAAGTGAAGACAATATTATAAAGTATTTTATGCTAAAACATCTGAAAGCATTATAGAAAAAATATAAATTATCACAACTACCTTATTAACAAACAGAAAATCTATGGAGACCTATATGTCTTTTTCCAGGGCTAGAGTTTATTACACTTGCGTTATACTGAACTTTCAGGGAACAAATAAACAATGATATAAAAGCTATTGCAGAAAACTTTAAATACAGATAAATTGTTCTAACTTAATTTGAAAGAATAGAAATAGCAAACAAATATAATAAGAAAAGTAAAAATTATAGGCCAATCTAACTTATAAGAAAGGATAAAATTATGCTCAATCAAGCACTAGAAAAATTAATTAAGCAACAAATGTTTGAAATTCATTACAAAAAAAGTTGAGTTTACATCAGAAATGTGATAATTGTTTAACATTAGAAAAACTATGTCATAAAGTAACAACACATTCATGGTAGCAATACAAGTTCTAAGATGGTTGAAATAGATCTATAAGACTTTTACAGAAAAAAACATTAAGAATTCAAACCATTGAAATGTATCTTTGTTACCAATTGAAAAATACAATATAATAAAAATGTTTTCCTATATCTACTAATCAAAATTATGATCTTTTAATGGAATTTTAGAAGCAGTTCTAAAATTAATATGAATGAGTATAAAGAGTAACAAATACAAATTATAGGAAGTATAGGTATAGAAATGTAGGTATGAAAAAAAAACGAGTTGGTAGACGGTATTGTTTTTGATATCAAGACTCATTTTAGGGCAGGTGCAGTGGCTCATGCCTGTGATTCCAGCATTTTGTGAGGCCGAGGAGGGCAGATCACCTAAGGTCAGGAGATTGAGACCAGCCTGGCCAACATGGTGAAACTCCATCTCTACTAAAAACACAGAAGTTAGCTGGACATGGTGGTGCACACCTGTAATCCCAGCTACTCGAGAGGCTGAGGCAGGAGAATCACTGAACCCAGGAGGTAGAAGTTGCAGTGAGCCCAGATCCTGCTACTACACTCCAGCTTGGGGAACAGAGAGAGAGTCTGTCTCCAAATCCTGAAAACTGGCCATACTGCCCAAAGTAATTTATAGATTCAATGCTATTCTCAACAAACTACCATTGGCTTTCTTCACAGAATTAGAAAAACTGCTTTAAATTTCATATGGAACCAAAAAAGAGCCTATATAGCCAAGACAATCCTTAGCAAAAAGAGCAAGGCTAGAGGCATCACGCTTCCTGACTTCAAATTATACTACAAGGCTACAGTAGCCAAAACAGCATGGTACTGGTACCAAGAGATATATAGACCAACAGAACAGAACAGAGGCCTCAGAAATAATGTCACACATCTACAACCATCTGATCTTTGACAAACTTGACAAAAACAAGCAATGGGGAAAGGACTCCCTATTTAATTAATGGTGTTGGGAAAACTGGCTAGCTATATGCAGAAAATGGAAACTGGACCCTTTCCTTATGCTTTATACACAAATTAACTCAAAATTGATTAAAGACTTCAATGTAAGACCTAAAACCATAAAAACCATAGAAGAAAACCTAGGGAATAAAATTCAGGACATAGGCATGAGCAAAGACTTCATGACTAAGACACCAAAAGCAATGGGAACAAAAGCCAAAACTGACAAATGAGACCTAATTAAAGAGTTTCTGCACAGCAAAACAAACTATCATCAGAGTGAACAGGCAACTCACAGAATGGGAGAAAAATTTTGCAATCTGTCCATCTGACAAAGGGCTGATATCCAGAATCTACAAAGAACTTAAACAAATTTACAAGAAAAAAACCCCACCAAAAAGTGAGTGAAGGATATGAACAGACACTTCTCAAAAGAAGATACTTATGTGGCCAACAAACAAACGAAAAAAAAAAGCTGATCATCACTGGTCATTAGAGAAATCCAAATCAAAACCACAATGAGATACCATCTCATGAAAGTTAGAATGGCAATCATTAAAAAGTCAGGAAACAACAGATGATGGAGAGGATGTGGAGAAATACGAACCCTTTTACACTGTTGGTGGGAGTGTAAATTAGTTCAATCACTGTGGAAGACAGTGTGGCAATTCCTCAAAGATCTAAACTCAGAAATACCATTTGACCCAACAATCCCATTACTGGGTATATATTCAAAGGATTATAAATCATTCTACCATAAAGACACATGTACATGTATGTTTATTGCAGCACTAAACAATTAAAGCCCAATGCCAAATTCCTGTTTCCCACCTTCCCACTAAAGAGGTTGCCACAGGGTAGATAATGGTGCACTTTTCTCATTGAGGTTTTCATATTTTGCTA
>CAUYLG010064424.1:0-44782 GCA_963573385.1 Cacajao melanocephalus | reverse complement strand
TTTTTTTTTGGAATTATTTTGACCTTTTTATGGCTTTTTGGAAAGATTTACCAAGACTTTAATAGATGTGTTCGCTATCATTAGGAAATATTCCAAGATGCTTTTCTTTCCACACCTGCACCAGCAGTGAGAAATATCATTTGTTTATTGTTTTTGAATATTATCTAATGTAATTTTAATGTATATTTAATATAAAAATATAAAACTTATTTTAATTATTTTTTGATGCAGGCTAAATTGTAGTCACATTATACTTTTAAAAAGTAATCAGTTCTCTGGGTCCCATTATAAAGTATTTGCATCTGCTTATTAACATATTTATATAATATAATATTCATAATGAAAAAAGTAATTTTGCAAAAAAGGATGAAATAAAAATGAATGTGAAATTTACTCTGAGTTTCCAGGCATTAAAATAGAAGTTTGTTTATATTTTCATTAATGAGTAGAAGAAAACATACTAATTCTTCAAGAAAGATAATTTTAGTGATAGTATATGCTGAAATGAATTTACTTTATGGAATTTTAAAAAGAGGGTACTTGATAGTATAATAGATGATGCCTTTAACAGTGTTATAGCAAATTTTAAAAAATGCTTTATTTTAGAGCTTCTTATATTTACCCTCAGTAAACTCTGAGAGAAGATCATTAAAATATAGACTGGTAGTTTTGAGAAGGATTAAGTTATGTTTGCCTAAAACATAATTTTCCAATGATTGACTTATTTTCATCTAAAGAAGGAATTTAGAATACCTGTATGATTATGCCAAAGACTTTATGTCCTTGTTTTACAGATAACAATAGTAAGGTATAGAGAGCTTAATTCATTTTCTCAAGGTCATACAGCTAGACAACATTGGAACTACAACTTGAATCTAAAGCCACATTCTTAACTGTAGCCACTTTTGCTTGCAAATTCCTAGAGGTGGAATTGCTGAGTAAAATGGTATCAGTAGGGTTTCATTAAAAGCGGTAAAGAAAACAAAAGGAAGAGAAATCTGCCAGACTTTTTTTCTTTTTTTTAATTAGGCTGCTGACAGAGTTAAGATTTTTCTGAAGGTCAAAGAAAAAAGTTTTGATCTATTATCTAAAGATGTGAGATTTTTTTCCCATGAAGTTTATTCAAATATATCATATTTTCTCATATCCCCGATTTGCCATTGATTGTGCTTCAGTTTGAATAGACCAAGTAGACATAAAAGGGTAGACATTTTGGTTCTGAATCAAGAAAATACTTCTGTTAGAATTCCCACGTTATATACAATATACAAAATACTCTGCCATTTTTGCCACATTAACTAGGAAGTTAATAAATTGATGCTAAATGTTCAAAATATTCATTGTTGTTGACATTGTTTGTTTAAATATTTTGACTTTTATACTTTATCTTCATCTCATCAGATCACCTAGGTTGAATGTTGTTATTTTTAAAATATACTTACCCATTTTTAGATAACCTGTAATTTATACATATAATCAACTCTCATTTATGCAGGAGCCATTTACATAACTTAATAATCAGATGTGCTGCCATATGACTTCTCATCTTTTGTCCATTCACTGATACCACTTTCTTAGGGTGCAAGAAAGGAAAAAGGCATGGATGATTCTTACCCCAGGTTGATCTATTTCAGCTTTTGCAAATATAACTTGTAATTCTAAAATTTCTTGATTCTATAACCGTAGAAGAATTCTACAACTACTTATTTTTATCCAGAAAAAGGACATTAAGTCTTGAGAAATATCTATTTCCTAGTTAACTGTCATGATGGGAAAATAGAGCATTAGTAGACTTAAATATCTGAATATACATGTCCCTCCAAAATTACATAACAGATAAAAATCAGTGGTTTTAAATTTTCTGTGCTATATATTCCTTCATCAGTAGTGGCAAGACAACAGGATGAAAATCAGTTTTTCACATATTGCTCTTCCAGAAGGGTAATACCAAGTAAATAAATACAATAGTGAAATTTAAAAAGCTGACCTCTACTGTCTGTTAACTAGTTTACCTATTTTTATTAAAAGGGATGTTGAAAGCACATCCACCTTCACTTGAATATCTCTAGTTACATTATTCTGAAAATTTTTAAACAGCTGATAAAATAACAAATACTCATATAGTCTTTATTATGTTTTAAGAATGATTACAAAATCTTTATATATATTAAACTCATTTAAACTATAATAACTTTGTATGATAGATATATTGTTATCCTCATTACGTAGGTGAAAAAACTGTGACATGTCTAAGGTTATATATCTAGCAAATGGCAGATCCAGGATTTGAATGAAAACAGCTAACCTAGAGCCTGCGCTCTTACACATCACTCCCTACAATTCTATCATATGTAGCCTTTTCATAGTAGTCAATATGTATGCCTTCTTTCATGGATTATTCATTCCCTTAAAAACTCTACTATGTGTTAGTGTTAGATTCTATTCTTTCTGCTATAGACTTAAAAATTTACAGAATTTACATGTCTTTGTCCATTTGAGCTGGCATAACAAAATACCTTGTATTGGGTAATTTATAAAAAGCAGAGTTTTATATTTTGTCATAGTTGTGGAGGCCAGGAAGGCCAAGATCAAGGTTCTGGCAGATGTGTGTGTGGCAAGGGCCTGTTTCTCATGGACAGCACCTTCTACCTGTCCTCACAGGTAGCAGGGGGCAACAAGGGACATAATTGTTCTCTCCAGCTCTTTTCTAAGGACACTAGTTCCACCCTGAAGGCTGATCACTTCCCAAAGGTCCCACCTCTCAATATCATCACCTCAGAGTTTAAGTTCCAGCATAGGAATTTTGGAGGGACAGGTATATTCAGATATTTAAGTCTATTAATGTTCTATTTTCCCATCATGATGGTTAACTAGGAAATAGATATTTCTCAAGACTTAACATGCTTTTTCTAGATGTATAATAAGTAGTTGTAGAATTATTCTATGGTGATAGAATAAAGGAGTTTTAGAATTACAAAGATCTCAGAAGCCATAGAGTCTAGATGCTTACTTGATATGTGAATCTCTTTTACAGGGTGAGTTTTTCCCTGGGTTCTTTTGAGCTACATCTCCCATCAGAGAACTCACTACTTATTAGGAAAGTCATTTTACTTATTAAAAAAATCTTCATTTATGTCAAAATTTATGTCTTTGAAGTATCTACCTATTGATTTTGTTTGTGAGTCCACTCAGAATAAAAGTAAATCTTTTCCCCATGAAAAATACCTTTAAATTGGACTGATTAGTTTGCCATTGTTTTCCTCAAACATGCTCTCTTAATCAATTTCCTTTAATTTTTCTTTGGCTGACAGTGCCCAAGTCTTCTTCACCATCTTTTGTCCTCTTTTCTTGACCTAAAATTTATCAATATTTTAATGTGGTGGCTAGAATATATATATATATATATATATATATATATATATACATACACACACACACACACACACATATATATATGTGTGTGTGTGTGTGTGTCTGTGTGTGTGTGTGTATACACACATATATATATCAAATGTTATATATATATCAAATGTTTGTTTTATATATATATATATCAAATGTTATATATATATATATATATGTATATATACCAAGTGTTATATATATATATATATATATATACCAAGTGTTATATATATATATATATATATACCAAGTGTTATATATATATACATATAACGTTTGATCTGTACAATGACAATTGTGGAATAGAGCAGATATAGTTCATTTTGTACCCTGCTTTTATTATGCCTTAGCTTTTCTCCTTAAATTTGGGGAAGTAAGTTGATAATCCTGGTGTTTAAGTATATTTTACCCATGTCAGTCATCAATAAATATGTTGAATAAGATAAAGCCTTGAATGGAACCTTTGCTAGGCTATTAGTTTTTCCTTCAGAGTAATATGAATCCACGTGTTTACACTCTTAGATGGTTATTCTATTAAGATCATACCTAACTAGTTTGCAATCCAGCCAAAGTTTTTCCATTTATTTTTAACAACGGCAACATTGGTTCTGCTTTTATTAAATTTGAACAACATAAACTGTTACTCAAATATCAGTCCTCTCTCTTTCTTTTAGGGTTTGGGTACCTCAGTAGGAATTAATGCTAATTCAGATCTTTTCAGAATGGAAAACAGAAATGCTAATATTCTATGGAGTTATAAGTCTGTGACTACATCCAAGAACTCATAGGTGCTTTTTCTGACAAAATGTTACTTTGAAAGGAGTTTGTTCCCTGCTATGATAATTGTTAAGCATTGATATAAATCTTTATAAAAAATGGTATACAATCATTTTTATTAGCTATTTTTTTTCAACAGTCACATGAAGTACTTTTAGTATTGAATTCATAGAAGACTTTAGGCTGCCATTGCTCCAGTCAAAACATTCTCCTCAACTGTTAGGCCAAGTCTGAGTTTTATTTAGGAGAGTCCAAGTCCCCCCACTTCCTCCATCAGCCTCCTTAAAAATGGGAAGTAACAATGAAGAAAAGAAGTGTCTTACTGCAAAGTAACCAATAAGCCATCAACAGAAATAGGACTAGAACTCATAGTTCCTCAATGTTTTTATTATTGCACAGTAATGTGTGAGCACTACTGCTTCTGAGTTGTTTTTGTCTAACTTAAGTGTTCTGTTATTCCATTTCTTGATTTCAGAGGATTCCTTCAATAAAGCGCTACTTTATTTTCTGTTTTTAAGTTTATTAGACTTTGTCAAAAGTAGTTTATTAGTTGGACAGTCTGGAAGAATAAGATTTGAATTGGTTGACGGGGGCTTAACTTTGCATAAGCCTTAGATCCCCTCCAAAATTCTCCAGAGCTTACTTGCTGCCCACGGGAAGCCGACTCTGATGTCCATCTTGCTTGATTAGTGCTCTGAGTGCTAAGGTTCAACGCTTCCCTGACCCTTCTGGCAGTACCAGACACCACCCTTGCTCTGCTTGGCTCTGTTTAAGTCAGGCTCAGTGTGCTACTTTACATGTTCTAAATGCCTTGTGATGCTTCTTCCCCTAATCAGGCTGAGCATCACTGCTTCCCCCAATCACCCTCTACACTTAATTGACCAATGGAGCTAGACATATGGAAGATCGAATCATAAACGCAAACCAGCAGCTGTCAGAAGAGATTAATTCAAACAGGAGGCAGCAAAACACTTGTTTTTTTTTAAATTCCCTTTCTCACTTTGCTCTCATTTTCAGCAGTCTGATGAGAAAAATGATTATTAATGTCCCCAGCTGTGCCCTCAGGCAAATGCCAGGAACTTCAGTGAACTGCTTTCTACTTCCCTGACTCCCTTAAGTCTTTCTTCCGCCGATACCTTCTGGCCCTTTGGTTAACCAGGTGGCACTGGGGTGAGTCTGGCAAGTTATGTCTATGAGTGAAGTCTAATCTGCAGAATCCTGTTGGGAAAGTCTCCCCTGTGAGCCATGCTGAGAGCACTTTCCTTCTCTGGCTCCCACTCAGAGCCAGAAGTAGGAACAATAAAAGTAGGTACAGTCTGACTGTCTAAACTCTCCTGGGTATAATTCTCAACATGTCTGTTGATCTGCAGATATGTATTCAATGTATTTATTTTTTATGTTTCAGCCCTTTTTAGACTCTATGCAAAATTGAGAAACATAATCATTACTCCTGAACATTGCGAAAAAGAATAAAAACTAATATTTATTGAATATCTAATGTATGCAATATATTGCCTTAAGCATTAGAAACTTGGAGCTTTACGTCAATTATTTAGTTGTTCACTCCTTAAGGACTTACTATTTTCAAGTGACAGCACAACTCAACCTGGCTTAAAGAAAAAGAAAAGGAATCTGTTGGCTCACATTTCAGAGAAAGGAGTAAATTCCAGATCATCAGAGCTCAGGACCACTCCATCTCTGGCTCACACTTAGAGTGCCAAGATGGTTGCAAAACTCCACAGTTACTACCTAGCCTTTCAGAAACCCCATTGGTAAAGGAAGGAAGGGCTTCTCTTTCTCAGTCGTTTCCAAAAGAGTCCTGGGCCTAACTCTTACTCGCCTAAAACTATGGTCTTGGTGTCCAGAAAATGCAGATTAAATGTCTTAAGGCATAGTCCTTCCTAGGAATTAGAAATGAATCACTGGCGTTCAAAACCAGCTCACATCTTTAATTTGTAATCTTGGGCAAGTGACTCAGTTTCTCTGGATCTCTGTTTTATCAACAGTAAAGGGAGGGAGGGACCTAGTAATACCTCTACTGAGGGTTAAATGGATTAAGGCATGAAAAACTCACAAGAATATCTGTAACTTAGTCAGTTTTTTCTGTCTATATTTCAGGAAGAGTGACATCTAGTTAGGAGGTATTTTGCATAATAAATTGGACTAACTGACCTCAATATAGCATCTTATTTCAACTATTATATGATTTCTTTCCAGATTTTAGGATAGAAAGTTTTAGATTTGGTAGAATAATCTGAATTGTCAACATAAGCCTGAAAATATGCTACCATTTATTTCCATAAGGCCCTTTTCTGCATCAGGAATTCCTGTTTTATCACTGACAACTGCAGTAGTGCTCTCACTGTAAGAGCATGCCCCCCTCAATGGAAGAGGTGTTTGCCCTGTTGCCTTTGTCAGCAAAATGAAGATGAAATGTTTCTGAAAAAAAAAAAATCCCCAGCTACTGCCATAGTTTTGTCATATAGAAGAGTAACAGCTTTCAAAGAAAACTGTAGAAGGGATGCCTTTCTGGGATTGGCCAGTCACCATCTAATCAGCAGAACTTTATCGGTTCTGCATCTAGTGTAAGCTGGACCAAAAAAAAAAAAAAAAAAAAGCATCAAAAGATCCAATAACATAACAGCAATGCAAACTGTGAGGAAAGAGTACTTGTTGATGCAAAGACGTCAAGTTGGTAGGAAGGAAATAAAAGAGCATTGGTAATAGAAGTATCTCTCAAAAAAAGATGTGACATTAATGGCGGATGAGTTTGGTTTGATGTATGAGTTGTTTCTCTTAGAGTCTCTCCTTCTTTATATTTGAAAGGTTTTTTATGCATCAGCCAAGAAAGAGCCTTATATGCTGGACATGGTGGGAGAGGCTCTGTGTCTTTGCAGTAACTATGACTGATTATGATTTTGTTGCCTGGTGCCTGGAATGGAATTGCTACGTGGACAGTGGCTAAAACATGCCATGAAAGAAGTGGGACATGGAGGCTGTATGGAATATTTCTCTTTCTCCGGATTTGATCTGTACCACTCATGCAGCTCACCACCAGCCAATTTGTAGTAGTAATAGAAGTGACAGTGTTAAATGAGAGGCATGTTATTAATTACCATTGAAAATAATTCTGTCATTACTTTTATTCACCACAGTTATAAACCTTACCTTCAAATCTTAAAATTTACTGGTGAGAGGTCCTCCTAGTGCAGACTATTTTTTTTTTTCCAGAAAGATAAGGTCTCACTATATTGCCCAGGCTGGTCTCAAACTCCTGAGCTCAAGCAATCCTCCTGCCTTGGCCTCCCCAGGTGCTGGGATGACAGGTGTGAGCCACCATGCCTGGCCTAGCACAGACTTTACTGCTCCGGCATCACTGGCTCTAGAATATGGGAAAGAGTAACAGACTTATACTTACTGTTCATTAGGGAAAAGATCCTGAAAGCAGGTTAATGGGCGTCTTCTACCATCTTGCTTCTCCCTCTCCTTTTCTGCCTTCGTATTTATCTACTTGCTGTCCGTAAACATCCCCCCAGTCATGCCTGTGTTTCATGGAATCATATTTCAACTACGGAAACCTTCGTCTATAGCAGTGTTTCTCAAAATGTGGTCCAGTGACCATCTGCATTTGAAATATCTAGTATTTTTTTTTGAAAAGGTATTCCCTGGCCATTAGAGTCAGAATCACTGAAAGACCAGGAATTTAGATTTTTTTCAAGCTCCTTGTGTGATGTTTATAAACATAACATTAGTGCATGTATAAGAACCATTGAGAATCGTTAATTTACAGCAGTGCTGCCCAAAAGAAATATGATAGGAGAAAGATAGATAATTTTAAATCTTCTAGTAGACAAAACAAAAACAAATAGGTAAATTTTATTTTTATTTTATTTTTATAAGATAGTTTATTGAACCCAATATTATCGTTTCAACATGTAATGCATATAAAATTGTTAATATGTTGTTTTAATTTTTTTTTAACATGCTAAATCTTCGGAAATCTAATATGTACTTTAGACTTGTGGTACATAACAATTTGGAGCAGATACATTTCAAATGTTCAATAGACACATGCAGTTAGCGGCTACCATATTGTATAATGCAGTCTAGTGATATGGGGACTATTTCTTTTTAACATAAACTACTAATATTGTCAGAGTTTTGCCATTCCACGTGGCCTTTATCCTAGAACGTATAATGCTTCCGATGTATAAACAGACCAAAATGAATGACTGAAGAATCTCTGCATTCTGTTAGTCATCTTTCTATAAAATTCAAGCTTGTACCTTTTGATTTACATAAAAATGAGATAATTATTTTAAGGTTTTTCTCATCTAGGGGACATTTCACCATTTTTGTCATTAAAAGAATTATTCTGCAAAATATGGAACAAGAATAAATTTTTTAATGATTATAGTAAAGCCATAAGAAATGAGCTTGATGTGGCAATAATAATAATAGTAAAGTTTATCAGGCACTTGGGTGTGCTAGTTACTATGTGAAACACTTTATATAACGCATATAATTTATTTCTTATGATTTCACCAAATCTATGTAAATATCCTCATTTAACAAACTAAAAGAAAAGGAAACTCAGAGGTGTTAAATAACTTGCCAAAGTTCACAGTTTTTGAGATTCTTTCTATCATGCACTATACTAACATTGTGCACTTTCCATGTAATTAGAATTCTCAGAATTTAAAAAATATTGTTAGGAAGTTATTTTGTGTTGTGTTTTGTTTTATGTTTTTTCATTTGTTAGGTCTTCTACTAGGCAGCTATCTCCGTCAGAAAATACTTTAACCAGAGTAATTCCATAGATACCTACAGAGGTAAACTGTGAAGTGTTCCCATGGCTTTGTGAGTTTCTAATTTGTGTCTGAGAGTTGTTAGCCAAGAAAAAGAAGCAGTACTTTTCATCTTCTTCCTTCTTGTCCCCTTATCTGTTAGACCATTGATTCTTCTGATTGGCTTTCTCAATCTCCAGCACTCACCCTCTTGCATAGCAAACTATGAAGCTTGAGCAGTGTGAAAAATATTGTGCTTTTTATCTCTACTGCCTATAAGTGCCATGTAAATGGAGATAAATGAAATCCTCACGAAAGCACAGACCCAGTATGAGAGTCAGCTGTATCCTATGGGGAAGATGGGGCAGAGAGCACACGTGAGGGGAAGGACTGAGAAAGGAGGTGGTGGAGTGGGAAACAGCTGTCTGGTAGAACCGCACAGGTGTATGGGGTACTCATTAGGTTCCCATAGGCTCTGTCATTAAGGCTGTGGCAGATGTTCTTGAATGTGACTATCATAGTCACAGGGGAGGCAGTAAACTCAGCTTAATGTTCAGAGCACTGGTGTGGCACCGCTGGGCAGAAGGTTGGCAAGTCGCATCTCCTTGCCAGAATAACAGCTGCTCTTGTCTCCTTAGTTTGTGGAGTCTTTGTCGATTTCCTCTTTGGCATCCTGGTCATAGCTCACGGGTTCAGTTCTGTTCCTTTATAATTGGGCTTAAGTTATTCAAAAAAGAAAATCCCACATAAATAGAGGCAACATAAACAAAGCCTTTCCTACTTAGGGGCTACAATATAATCCCGGGCCAATAGTCCTGTGAGAGCTTCCCCCACATCAACTCAACTACAAAATACGTTGAAAATTTCTCAGCTGAGGGATATTTTCATGGGCTGGTAGTGTAAGGCCCAGAACAATCTTGGAAATTGCATTTGAAACTCTGGAATTTTCACAAATATACTACTACATAATGGAGAGTATATCAAAAGTCATTAGTTTTTCCAGAAAGTGGCAAAACAGCTATTTGCTACTGGACCTGCAATAGAAGTACATATTTGATTTTTTTTTCTTTCTTTCAAAAAATTTTATATCACAAATTCCTAGGCCTGTACTCTAAAAACATGGATCATTGAATTTCTGTTAATAAATAGAGATAAGGGGAAATACTGGTTACTGGGATAGGTGAGTATACTTTAGCACACTGATAGGTTGACTTGAATCAAGAGCTAGGTATCATTGGATTAAAAATCACTGATCTCTCTCTCTCCCTCTTTCTCTTCTTCTTTCTTTCTCTCTTACATTCTTTTTTTTCTTTCTTTCACTCTTTCTTTCTTTTCTCTCTTTTTCTTTCAAAAACAAAATCACTGATCTCTCTGTACTGTTTTGTGCGTATCAGTTCCGGGCTTAGTCTTCAGGTAGTGGAAAAACCCTCAAGTATTAGACAAGACAGGGTAAATCTTAATGATTAATTGTATAACCCTTCATTAAGTCTCATATCTCTAAGATAATCTATTCCTTTTTATTTTGGGGGGGATTTGAAACCACTTGGCATTTGGGAAAATCTTGGTTGTCAATTACCAACATTTGAAAGAAGATAGACAAAGGTCTACAGCAGATGGCTTTTTAGCTGTTTGCCAGCAGATTTTACAGTTAGCATACTGTTAGTGAATTTACCAAAGTTCTAAGTCTAGCTCTCAGGCTCAGTGATCCAAGTGTCACTTATCAGTGTCTAGTGTTATTGGATTTGGGAGGCTGACTGATGATAATAAAACTCACAAAAGACTGAACTGTGAGCCAAAATGCCAATTTATACATTTAGAATGATATAAGTATCCAAATGCTGTTATCTGCCTGACTAGTGCATCCCTTCTTATAGACCAGTCTGCGTGGGATGAAGAATTACTTAGCATCCATGAACTTAAAATAGTGATGATTAGTTGTTTGAGTTGCATGTGTATTCACATGTCTAATGTATCTATCTCCAGGGTGATAATAACATTTATTGAGAGTATTGTTTCAAGTGATTTGTACATATTAACTCAATTATTTTTACAATCAACCTAATGATGGATGGTAGTACAATCACTTACAGAAGATGAAACTGAGTCACAGAGATGAAAATAAGTTGTCCAAGATTAAGGAATTAGTAATCTCTCAGTGTTATAATGTATACGTAGTGATCTGGCACTGTGCTATAATGTATACATAGCTATCATAGAAATTGGGCACATTCCTGGTACAGAGACCGTCTTCTCTCAGCCAGACTTCAATACTATACCAAATTCTGGCCGTTTGGTTTCCCTTTTCTATAGTCCAACCTAATGTTTTTCACTTTGCTCAGTTTTTCACTGGACAGGCTACACAATAATTGCTTAGAGTCCAGTTTATTAAATTTCAATCAAACTGCTGCATTGCTTTCCTTAGTTCATCTTGATGAAAGTTATATAGAATTCTCAAACCTTTTTGTTCATACCTTTATAAATATCATAACCTGGCTTCTTTCTAGAGGCGGCCATTGGACACACATTATGTCTGCATCCAACTAGTTTCATTCTCAGAGGTCAACATCATTTCCTAGTCCTCTGTGAATTCCACACAATTATCCTTAGGTGCCTCTCACGTCTATAAAATCCATAATTCTTAGAATTCCCTCAAATTCTTATTCTGAACAACCTATTAAATAACAGCCTCTCCCATGAATACTCAAACCCCAGAGCTGACTGCAATCCAGGCAAAACTTTCCACCTCACAGGGAAGTTACAGGGGTGTCTCTAGCCTGGAGTACCAGGATATGAAAGAAGTCAAATTTGCTGCCTAGTGATTTGTTTGCATATAAGAAAGAGGTACTAAAATACTGATTGGAGTCTTCCATGATGTTCTGTTGCTCACTGGGAATATCAAGGAAAGATTCTATTCCTTAGTTCAGTTTGATTATCTATACTTTCGTGTAGCTGTCCTTTTAAATGCCCTAGATTTCATTTCTAAAGCAGATAGTTTATCCTTGTCCGTTAACCTCTATTCTGTGCATATCACAAATTACTTATTGTATCTGGAGTGGGTTTTTCTTGTAAGTCAATAAAACTGCCATATGATCAAGAGCTTCTTGGAATATGGAGGGAATTCGATGCAACCACATTATTATTAAAAGGCCAGTTGTTTTGCTGTATTTTTGTTTTGACAAATTTTAGATCATTATATATTTTTAGTTTTCTTCCACTTTTTTCTTTTTCTTTTTTTTTTTTGCTTTTCTTGATACAGGGCCTCACCCTGTCACCCATGTTATAGTGCAGTGGCAGAATCATGACTTACTGCAGCTTGAAACTCCTGGGCTTAGGCAATCCTCCTACCTCAGCCTCCCGAGTTAGCTGGGACTATAAGCACATACCACCACACTCAGCTTATTTTCTTTTCTTTGTGGAGATGGGGTTTTGCCATGTTGTCTACACTGGTGTCAAACTCCTTAGCTCAAGCAATCTGCCTACCTCAGCCTCCCAAAATGCTAGGATTACAGCCACCATGCCCAGCCTATTGCATATTATTTTTAAGATTAAATGAACTTATTAGAAGAAGAGTCCCATCATACAAATACTACATGACCCATTTCACAAAAACATTCCCTGTCTTAATTTATTGTATCAATCCAAATGGAAAAACAGCTCTATTTTCAAGGAGCTAGCAGAATTTTCTTTTTAATATCTAAAATTTTATATGCAAGCATCAGCTGAAATTTTGAGCAGGACTTCTTGAAACCCACAAATCAGAGTCAGTGCAGTCAGCAGTTTCTGTGGAGAATCAGAAGAAACCCATTTGTCATTGAGAGATGTAAAAACCAAAACCCAAAGCTGGCAGCAAGTTTGTCTCTAGTCTCAAAATAGTTCTATTTGTAATATATGTATCCTGTATTTTCCGCTTTTCATGGATCCCAGATCACTTTTTAGTATTTGGGGTGCATTATAAATTACGATAATATGATGTTTTAAAAATTGTCACATTTACTTAGTGAATAGCCAATGCATTGATTCTTCTAGATCTGTGTAGTCCACTGTGGTAAGGACTAATCACATGTGGCTATTTAAGTTGAAATTTGCATACAATTAAAACCTGAAAATTCAGTTCCTCAGGTTACACTAGTCACATTTCAAGTGTTCAATAGCCACATGTGACTAATTGCTACAGAATTGGAATCAGTGCAGGTTTAAATGTTTCTCCTACTCCTTGACCCAGTGCTGGAACCTTCTCCATTAAAGTTCTTGCAAATCCTTTTTCAGGCTCTGCTTTGAGACAGGCAGATAAGAAACACATTATGCCATACGACAGCACATTCCTTACTTGAATGCCTTTAAATTAAAAAACGTTTTCCTTCAAATTAAAAAGTATATATATTTAACTCTCTTTAACTTGCACCCATTAGTTTCAACTAAACAGAAAAGAATCCATACAGTGTGCTGAATCAAATTGTTGAACTGTCACTGAAACACATTTTAATATTTCTTTTACTCGTGTATATCGGTTTTTCAGTTATTGCAGGGGCAAAGGAGAAAATCAAGCACAAGATTAGTCCTTTTGACCTTGCATACAACTATTACAAAATGCAACAAAAACTGTTTTCTTTATTGAAGTTCACGGTTCTTGCTGGATTTTGTAATCTGCAAAGTGCCGCTTTACCACTGACATCTCTCACTCAAGCTTTGAAGGATACATTTCACGAACAGCTAGGTCTGATTTTCTCATCTCTCCAGATAAGCAAATGAACAATGAAATAGTTATATGCCTACACAGTGTTTGATCCACAACGCAGTGTTTTCCCAACAATGGGTCACAATGTTTCTTCAGCTTGTCAAACACATACTTTTTTAAGTAAAATAGAACATAACATTTCACTTGAATGTTACGTAGGATAGGGTAGAAAATATCAGAGTACATTGAACATAGTAAAATGAAATATTTTTTGTTTTATTTAGGTATATAAGTAATGAGCCATGTTTCATTTAGTATTTCTTGCTGAGGGTTTTGTTCAAGATAGTTTGGAAACTCTTGTAGAAGCATCCCTCTTTGGGGTATTCCTCAGAAGATATGACTTATTCTAGGCATATTTGGTGAAAACTTTGCCAAAATTCCCTTAGAAATCTAATCTGAATTCATGGGCTTATCTTCCAGGTTATTCTTGGCCCTGAGTAGATTAGACATGTTGTAAAAGTTAAAGCATTAGGTGATTTTTTTTTTTTTTTTTTTTTTTTTTACTAGACAGCAGATGGTCATATTCTATTCCATTCTAATTTGGTCAGTATTTAGAAGGATGTTCAAATGAGTAGTAGTAATGAAACTTCAGTCTCATCTTGTTTATATTTATTTAGCACTTACAAGATATACTGCTTTGTGTCAGGCCTGTGTATGTAAAAGAACATGCAGTTCAAGATAGGGAAAGATACCATAGTCAGACAGCACTTTAGATTGGCCTTATATTGTGGTTAACATTTTGACAGACCCAAACTCTGTGTACGGATGGAGGCTGAAAACAGGAATATATCTTGTGTTTCATTTTTTAAAATGTGTCTATGTTATAATACTTAGGTTTGTATGAGTTTTGAAAACACTTTAAATCATTTAGTCTATATCTGAATCTTGAAGATAGCATTGCTAGTCTATACTACAGAAGAGAAAATGGATATTCTGAGATTTTAAGTGACCTAAGATCACATTTAGTAAGCTGACCCAGGACGTAAACCTTATATTTTGAGATCCATTCCATGCCCACACCCCAAAGTCTTCCCCATAAACTTGAGTGATGGAGCCTTTTCCAAAGTATTCATGATTGTATAGAAGCAGGATTCAGACATTTAGTGACTTCCAGCCAGTTTTCAGAGAAAGGAGAACAAATAAGTTAATAGATATTCTTGAAAATGATTTGTAAAAAATCAACTATCTTATAAGTCCACTACAATTTTTACCAGCTCCTGTGATGTCACCGACTTAACAAAATTCACCAAGAATTGTAACATTGTATTCTTGTTACATTCACATTTTTTTCTATATTACATAAAAGCATTACTACAAAGAGAGGCACAGCTTGCTGAATTTCTCTTAGACCTGCCATCCGATATGTTGTAGGCCTTGGGCATATGAGCTCCTAGTAATTTGCATGGTAATTAAACTCATTTAGACAGTACATTGCTTAATAGGGAATGGGACAGCTTCTCACCTAACACTTCATTAAACTACCTGTGCTAAGGCTTTTCTAGATGACAGGGCCAGGTCCACATCACAATATTAAATGTGTTGTACATTTGTTAAATAAAAAATTTAAAAAGTTAGCCAACTAGGTAACACTGATGTGGATTCAGAAATAAATGTTCACTTTCAAATCTGCCCTGTTCTTCTGTGTATTAAATTGTGCTTCACTGATTTTTTAACTGTCTTCATTTTCCAAATCAACACAGATATTGGAAGCAAGTTATTGCCGCATACTTTCAATATGACCAAAGAGGTAACTTTGACAGTGTTTTCCTTGGTGAGCTAACAATTTAGAGTTTATAGCAGTGAAGAGAGGACACAAGTATATGAAAAGCTGCAGGCAGCAGAAAAAACAATGTTGTCAGTGAATAGCAGAAGTTGGATTGATTTGCTAGGGGATTACAAAAGAATAAACAATTTGGTCAGTGCAAAAGTAATTGTGTTTTTTCCATTGAAAGTAATGGTAAAAAGTTTGACGACTTTAGCACAAACTTAATTACTCTAATAACTTTATGAGAGAAAGCTTTTTGGAAGTATGTTTTCTTTTCTTTTACTTGTGTTAAATTTTATTCAATCTGAGTCAAGTATCAAACATTATTCCAAGGTTATTATCCAGAGCCTGGATTTGAACCAGCCTAGGTTGGACACATTTTTGACCGCTATGTTAATATGGTTCTGTCGACCTTGAGAGATGAAAGCTATTTTGACAGCTGATGAGTGAGAGCCAGGATAACCCTGATGATGTAGAGTCATGAGTAAAGGTACAGAAATGTGTGTGACTATTCTGGTTTGGGCTGCCCTATTCCTGGCCACTGGTGTGTAGGGCTTGTGATAGAATGCCAAGAGAATGAGGCACTAAATGAGGACTTGGGAGATGAATCTTCCTCAGTGAGGATGCAAATGAGGAGGGGGCCAGGAGAAAACCCTGGGGATCGCTGACATTTACCAGGCAGGTGGCATTTGGTGAACGTTACAGATATACAAATGTCTCTTCTTTATCTTTCATAGGTAGGTAATGGAAACTAATCAAAATAAAGACAATGAAACAAATATTAATGCTAACTGTGAAGGAAGATCATTCTCATCAGATATTTATTGAAGCACTCCCCTTGGCACAGTGCACTGTTGTTACTCTGTAGAAGTCATTCACAATGGGTTGGTACAGGAGGAAAGTTAAAATTCCTGTGGTGGCTTCCAATAGCACATACACTAGTCATCCTTCTCCAACTTGCACTTCCAAGATTTTAGTGCATATTCTACCCTGCATATACATGCACAGAGTCACCACCACAGGGATATGTGGAAATGGCAGTAAATTAATTAAACAAGTAAATAGCACTCCTAAGAGTAATACTACATGGATTCATTTCAAAAGGGAAGAAAAATCAAAATTAAAGAAAGGAAATCATTCTCTGGTTGCATGTGTGCATGTTAGTGTGTTTGTGTGTTTTATTTTGTTTCATTTACGCAACTTCAGAGTCTTTAATATACTGATGGTTACTGTGACCCATAAGAAAGAAGGTGGCTTAGGTAGCACTTCCCAAATCTAGTGGCCTTGGAATCTTTTCAGATGAAATATTTTGTAGGATTCTGTGGAGCACACTCTAGAAAATGCTGCTTTGCCAAATTGTTCGCTAATGCTTATGTCTTGTGCTTTGGGTCTATATTTGTCTTAGGATAGCAAAATAGACAGGCACATAATGAACGTCTGTATTGAAAGTAGCATTTCCTAAATTGTTTTTTAGTTCAGTGTTATCTTCTTTCTTCTACATTTCTGCAGCACTTTGTACCAATCATGCAACTTTCATCTGATATTTTCTCCTGTCTTAATAGAAGCTCCTTCATCATAAAGATTGCCTCTTTGGCTTTTGAGCAAAACTATTTCTTAAATGAATGAGTGAATGAGAATGTAAGAACCTACTACGTATATAAAGGCACTAAAATTGTCTTATGTACAAAGAAACAAAATAACTGTGAAAACCCTGCTTTCTTGCTAATTGTATGTAAATATGCAGAAGGTGGAGCCCATACATTAGAGAGTCAAAGACCAGAAGCCCAGGATTGCTGTCTGTAAATTCACTTCATTTGTTCATCCATCACAATCACATAATAAGAGTTGAATTAGAGGTCTGTGACATTTGTCTGAGCGTGATTGGGTGAGATATGGGGCACCCTCACCAAGAAATGAGGTCAGGGTGCAGTTCAGGCAGAAGAAACTTCAGTTTAATGATAAAAGTTGACAGACACTGAAAGCTGCCTCTAGAGACGGATTGGATGATGAAGAAAACCCAGTGCCTCTTTCTCTGATAAGATACTAACTAAGTAAGAGAGATTGATTTGGTAGTCGTCAGCAGTGGCAGGTACAAATTTAAGCCTAGGTCCTACTCAAGAACAAAACAGGTGAGGCAAATAGACACTTACCATTAAAAGAGAAGGTGGCAGTCTATCAGAGGCCATGTATTAAGAAGTCTAACAAATTTACTTTATTTTTAATGCTTTAAATTGATATTCCACTTTTTAGAAGCATTTCAAGATAGATACTCAATTATATGCACCATGCCTTATTTATCAAGTTTATATTATTTGGGGGAAGGCTTGTGCCATAGGGTCTCTGAAGCTACAAAAAAGGGAGTTTCGCTGTTATGTTGTGATATTTAATTAGTCAATAGTGGCATGTAGAATCTTCACCTCAAGACATTGTTGCCTTAACCAGGCTGTCCGAATTTGTTTGGCAGGGAACAGGAACCAGTCAGAAGCATCTCTACTAGAAATTGAATGAAATGCCAGCCATATAGACATCACCAAAGTGTTGTGTGTGTTACCTTCTATACAAATTCAATATAAACAAAAATGACAGAAACCTCTGACTAGAATCATGTTCTTTTTATCCCTTTTGTGTATTTGAGACAAAATGGAACAAAGAAGTCATCGAATGGAAGGTTTCTAAGCTACTTCTAGAACAAACTGGAGATGTGGGTGAATAACAGCAAAATCCTACTGATCGATCTGATCATCAGTCAGAGTAAATCAGTTCATAACAGACATTCCAGTTTGTGCCATCAAGGCAAACTTCTGCCATACTTCCTGTGGTTACTGAGGAATCTAGTTCTGTATGGAAATTGCCCCTTAAAGTCATCCAACTTGGATAAGTTGTACTTCCCTAGATCCATTCTCATAGAAATTCCCCAATGCAGGATAATCAATCAAGAGGGAGCTATGTATCTCCCCTTCCTCTATCATTTCTAATTCCTTTCAATTACCAAGACTCATTCTTCCTCTTTTTCTCTACAAATCTATTTTGGCTTATTTTGTTTGCAATCTCATCTCTCTTATCTGCCCAGAAAAACAAATCTTATCATTATCCAAGACTTGTTTTTCTTCTTCTGTGTCACTGTATTCCTAATGTAGGCAGTAATAAATTTAGCTGCTTTTTATTAAATGATTGAGATGACTTTCCTTATTAAAAGCACCAGGAAAAGAATTAATCTTTATTTTCCAACTTCATTAGCCCAATCTCAATCCAGCAGAGAGATCTGTAATTTGTAAAGAAGATAACACACACAACGCTTATGTAGTGTCTTTACATGGATGGCAATTCCTTAGATTTTTGGTAGAAATGATCCTAGCCTGTTCTTGTCCCCTGGGTTGGTGATTTGCTAATGAGAATTTACAAACTATAACTGTAACTTCTATATTTCTTTAATTAGCCTTAGCAAGAAGTATGAGACAAGTGATTGCTGTAGAGAATGTTGCCCCGCAGAGTTTGAGAAGATGATGGTAGGCCCTAAGTATAGAATAATCTGATAATTTTATTTTATCCAAATAAAATTACCCCCTATATTGAAGAAGAATATGAAGGAGCATAAGGAGGAGGAGGAGAAAAGGGAGAGAAGAGGGAAAGAGAGAAGGAAGATGAAAAGAAGTAGAAGAAGATGAAGGGGAAGAGGGGAAAAATATAGAGAAAAAGAAGAGGAAAACAAACTATGAGAGAGAGAGAGAGAGAGAGAGAGAGAGGATTGTGAGTTAGTATTTACTGGTGCTTTCCTGAAACTTGCATATTTATATGAAATTTCCAGGGATTCTTTGTCTAGGCTCTTTCAGGACTCTTAGCCTATGGCTACCATCCCAAGCTCCAGCCAGCATCAGCATCCTTGCTATTACTCTCTTTTCATTACACAGAAGTGCCAGGGCCATCTCTGTCTCCCAACATTCAAGAACATAAGACAGAAAAGAAGAAAAATATAAAAGGGAAAATTAGAGAAACCTAGCAAATGCTAATACAGGAGGAGGGTGTATTGGGGGACAAGAGAGTTGCAGGGAAACAGATCTTCGTCCTGGGCCTCACAGCGCTTCTTAGCAGAACCTGCCTCAGTCCGGGAGGAATCAGTCTCCCCTCGCCCACATGGCAGCACCAATGTTCTGCTCTAGTTTTGATGCATTAAAGAAGACTACAAGGGGAAAAAAGGAAGCTAAAACTGTTTGAGCACCTACTACATAACAGATGTTTTCTAACACATTGCCATTTAATTCTCACTGCCCTGTGCCATAAGCATTATTATCTTCTTATCACATTTGTAGAAAACACGCCTCAGAGAATTTCTGTTACTTTTTCAAGTTTTCATATAAGCAAGGCACAGAGGCTAGACTCAGGACCTTATGTCTCTAAAGAGCCTGCTGTTTATAATGTGTCAAATCTGTGACCTGCTTATGCTTCAACTGTAGGGTTTTATTCATTCTAACTAGAATTGCTAGAAGGTGGACTTTGGCTTTTTTTCCTCCACAGAAGCACATAAAGACTTATACTTCTATAAGGCCAGCAGGGGGAAAAAAATTCACTATTGTGGATTTTCTTTCCAAACTAAATCCTGAAGAATTTTACTTTTAACATTTTAAAAAATAAATCACATATACATGTTAAAGAAATACTAGGAAAGACGTATTAACAAAAAGAGGGATCCCCTTCTCAAACATAACGGTTCTGACTCCATGAGCCACTGACAACTAGTGTGAAAATTATGGTGTGTATTTTTTTCACGTTTAATATATATTCATAAACTAAATTACCATATACATAATTTTGCAAATGGATTTTTTCATTTACTATTATATAATTAACATAATTATATGTGAATAGATATGCACTGTCTTTTAATAGCTGCAGAGTATCTTGTTGTAAAGATGGCTATAAAATGTATTTAATCATCCTAGACTTTACAGGGACCTGAAAAAAATGTACTTAACCAGGCATGGGGGCATGCACCATTAATGCCAGCTACTTGGGAGACTCAGGTGGGAGGATCACTTGAGCTCAAGAGTTCAAGGCCGCAGTGAGCTATGGTCATGCTATTGCACTCCAGTGAAACTCCATCTCTTAAAAAACAAAACAAAACTTATCTACTCAAATCCTATTGTTTGACCTTAGGTTCACTTCCCCTCCACCACCACATTATAAACAACAATACAAAGAACATTCTCACAACTAATTCTTTGTGAACATTCTTAATTGCTTCTTTATTATAAATTTTTAGAAATAGAAATTACTTCACCCAAATGTTACACCTATTTTTGAAACTTTTGATAAGTATTGCCACATCTGCCTCAGGAAGCTTGTGCCAATTTGCAATGCTGGCAACACCTTTATCACATAAGGGAAATCATTTGCTTTTATCATTAAATCTTAATGGGGAAAATAGTCAACTCATTCCAATTTCTACTTTTTTTTTTTTTACTTTTAATTTGCTTTAGCAGTACATATTTTTCTTATAAAGTCTGTTCATATGACTGCTTTTCCCAATTTTTTAATATTTTACTATTATGAAAGCTTACATATTTATGTTTCTAAATCTATTATTCTTTTCCATTTTTCCTGATCTCGCTTTCTGACCTTATTTTTCAACCTTGGTGCCATTCTGAAGAAAGTCCTTCTTATCTTGGAATTATGCAAATCTATAACTAATATTCTAACTAGTGATCCCTGAAAAGACATCCTGGCCCAGCCAGGTTGCAAACCTGAGGCTCCACATTTTCGTCTCTATTTCTTCTCCTGTGCTGCTCAGGACTACCTTGGAAAGGCAGAGAAGCAGGAAGGACATTGGTGAGGCCAGCTAATCATTCATTTATGAATATACAGAGCATGAAGTAGGATACAAATTTGTCTTCCTCTGGGGACTTTTAGCTCAACAGCTACATGAGAATAGTGGAAAAGAGAAGAAACTATTGTTTTTACCTAAGGTAACTGCCCAAAGAATGAACTCCCTTTCCACTCCTGAAGCTTCAATCCTTGGACTCTGTTTCTTCTAGACCCTGGAGAGCAGCTTGCATGCCACAGAAGAATATTGAGGCTTGCCTTCACTGGCATCCTTCCACTCTCACAGCAGGACCTTTGCAATTACAAACAGCCATGAGAATTTCCTCCGAGGATGGCCGCTCCACCATAACCTGTCAAGCCAAGGAGGGCTTGAGCTCTTTGTAGGTGTATGTCAAACTATTTCAGTGAAAGGGCAAGTTTGCATTCATCCTTAATTCCAGATGAAAATGAATCACTCTCATGAGTGTACTAGGGTGAAAGAAAATTTCCTTAAAAATATCCCAGTGTTCCATTTTCACGTTTTTTAGACTCATTCAAATTGTATATGTTTCTTCCACAAGAACAACTTTTTGTTGATTTGAATTACTGCATTCTTCAAGAAATACTGAACTCCTTAAGGTTGAAATAGTGTTCTTCCTTTAGAAGAAAACCCTGGTAACCTATTTAAGCATAGTTTCCTAATTTCGGCTGGCTTATCATGTTTGAACTGTCAGTATCTCCTGATACCAGAGAGTAAATATGCACTACATTGGGCAACTCTTTTGTGTTTTCCAGGGATCTACAGACTATGTTAAATGTCTGGCTTATTTTTCAAGATAACAGGGTGATTTCCAAGTCACCAAAACTGCAAAAAGAAGATAAATTTTGGAATCAAATAGAGATTAATCTCAACTAATTTCCAGGATAAACTTCAATTTCCCCATTTGTAAGATGGATCTATCATACGGTCATTCTGAGGATTAAATGATGTAAGCATCTGGCATCACGGAGCTTCAAATATGCTAGAAGGTGTACAATGAATTTAATTGTCCATTTTTGTTTATTTCTAGCAGTTATCTTTTCTGTGAACAAAGTGTCCATGGAAAGTGAGAGACCACATTTTTCCCCAAGGCAGCTCCAGTGCACCCTTTATCCACATTCCCAGGATTTAACCCTTTATTTGCCAGCCAACCCTCCTGAGCTCCCCCCAATGGTAGAAGAAGAAGAAGAAGAAGAAGAAGAAAGAAGAAAGAAGAAAGAAGAAAGAAGAAGAAGAAGAAGAAGAAGAAGAAGAAGAAGAAGGGGAGGAGGAGGAGGAGGAGGAGGAGGAAGAGGAAGAGGAAGAGGAAGAAAGAGAAGGAGAAGGAGAAGAAGAAGAAGAAGGGGAGGAGGAGGAGGAAGGAGGGGGAGAGAGAGGGAGGGGGGAGGGGGAGGAGGAGGAAGGAGGGGGAGAGAGAGGGAGAGGGGGAGGGGGAGGTAAGAAGAAAGAAGAAGAGGAAGAGGAAGAGAGAACAAGAAGAAGAAAGAAAGAACAAGAAGAAAAGGAGAAAGAAGAAGAAGGAGAAGAAGGAAGAAGAAGAAGAATTATTAGTAGTAGTAGTATTAGTAGTCCAACTTCTTCCAGTCCTCCAGCCATTTTTCTTGCCAGTTCAATACCAAAACAGAGTTTGACAAAGGGTAGGGTGGCGGAGGGAGAGAGCAAGTTGCAATATCTCAAAGATGTACAAGATATATGCCTTTCCCCTAATGAGTAGATTGAGACTGTTCCTGCTTTTTAAATGCAAATGGGGTCAACACTTCGTTTCTCATGGTCTTGTTCTTCTTGAACTCTTCTTCTTGGATTTGACCTTGGAACCTCTGAAACCCATTTTAAGAATCCAAAGTTTTATAAAATGTGAGTTCCTTGAAAGCAAGGGAATTGTCTTGTTATGTTATACTCCTAGTTACTAGCACAAGGCCAGGCATATTGGTCCTCAATAAGTGTGTGTTGAGTGTGCAATATAAATGTGAGTTGTCCCACTTATTTAAGCAGAATGAGCTCTTTATATATGAACTAGAATATTTTGGGTAGTAGTTTTCATAGGAACAATAACACACACTTAAAACCAAGCTTTTTCATCATCATAGGGCCCATGTGTATTAAGTCCTAACATTTTTTTTTATCTAAATATGGTGTGTAAGTACAAGGAATGTGTTTTAGACTCAGCAAATAATAAGCCATAGGCAGGAGCATATGTGAACCAATGAAGAAGGAGCCCAATGTGTAGGCAAACCCTAGGTTCCAGAACCCTAAAATTTTTTTCTGGACCTTGATACCTGTCACTATTATATAAACAGAGTCTAATAGCCTAATTAAAGATAAGTATATAATTTATTATAACTGGGTAACTCTCAACCATTGGTCAAGAGATATAATAGCAGAGTTAAAAATTAAAAAGAAGTATAAGACGTAGCTCCTAACCTCTTTACTTTAAAAATGCGAGATTTTTGTGCTTAATTTATAAAAGCCATCTAGCCTTTTAGTTAAAGAACATACTTCTGAGCTGCTGGAGCAGCTGATGATTCTCTCTTTATTCACCTTTCAGTGGCCTATGTTTATCGGTTGGTGGAAAGCCTTACATAGAATCAAGTGAACGCTACACAAAGAAACCTGGTCTAGTTCATTAACAAGACAGCCCCATTGAGAAAGGTAGATCCTCAGACTTTTAGGTTATAGGATTAAATTGCATCTTAGCTTCCTCTTCACTCCAGGAATTTTATGACTAATTGGGAACCATGAAACAGAATTTTCTGATATTTATTACATAGTCATAACCATATGTTTCTCATTAGGAAATCAGCACTTTATTTCCATTCATTGTGTACCATTTGCTCTGTGATTTACTAGGCTTTCCCTCCCTCTTCTTAGTCCTTGTATCTGTGGTCTGTGGATGGAAGTGGGCTTAAGGAGAAGCGGATAAAGGAAGGAGGATTTGCATGGATACAACCCTGCTAGTCGGCTTGGTCTCGCTGGGAATCTCTGTCAATAACTGTCTTGAAAGAATGAATAGCTCTTAATATTTTCATCTTAAAAATTAAAATTATCCTAGAAAATCTTGAAAGCAGTGTTTAATTTTACCTCTAAATGAAAGTCAGGGAGAACTCAGGGCCAGCTTTTGCAAAAGTTGTCCAACCAGGAAGAACGATAAAGGGAACAATGGCTTTCTTGAGCTAGGGTTCTCACAAACACATTTAACCAGTGTGTACCCAGCACTGCCCTCCATACCTCAAGTTTGGTACTGTAAAGTCTGGGCAGGTAAACATCGTCATTATATCCTTATTGTGTATGAAAATCACTCTCCAAAGAATCAGTTATTATGCAGTGATTCAATATATATAATTCAATCGTAGACATATTTATTATGTGTGTGTGTGTGTGTTTTTCTTTTTCTTTTTTTTTTTTTTTTTTGAGATGGAGTTTTGCTCTTGTTGCCCAAGCTGGAGTGCAATGGCATGACCTCAGCTCACTGCAACCACCACCTCCTGGGTTCAAGGGATTCTCCTACCTCAGCTTCCTGAGTAGCTGGGATTACAGGTGCCTGCCACCACGCCCGGCTAATTTTTTGTATTTTTAGTATAGATGAGGTTTCACTATTTTGGTCAGGCTGGTCTCCAACTCCCAACCTTAGGTGATCCACCTGCCTCAGCCTCCCAAAGTGCTGAGATTAAAGGCGTGAGCTACCACACCCGGCTATTATGTGTATATTATATATAAGATACTGTTTTGGGTTTTTAGATTGAATAATTGAAAAAGGTAAAATCTCAGCCTTTATGAACCTGAAAATGAGAGAGTCAGATGGACATTCATAGAGATATCTATAAGAAGCTAAGTATGCTAATTGAGGGTAAAAATATACACGAAACGAAATAGTTATATAAAAGGGAATGGATAAATTCAGATCTCACCAATGCCTTTATCAAGCTTACATTCCAAAAGTGGAAAAAGACACATAAAAATACAGATAACATAAACATTATGACATTTACAAAAAACTTAAATTGACCTTGATAAGCTTATGGATGAGTACAATATGCATGTTTGTGTGTGAGTGTGTGCGCATGTGTGTGTTAGGTTAAGAATATCTAAACATTAATCTGCATGGGTGGAAAAGTAAACACAAAATACAGTACGTTGATACTTACACCCAAGGTAGCTGAATATAAAGATAAGGCTATTGCGTTCCCCTTGAAACAGGAAGAAGAAACTGTTTCTCATTTTATTTCCCTACTCC
This sequence comes from Cacajao melanocephalus, assembly GCA_963573385.1. Classification (NCBI taxonomy): domain Eukaryota; kingdom Metazoa; phylum Chordata; class Mammalia; order Primates; family Pitheciidae; genus Cacajao; species Cacajao melanocephalus. The sequence continues at coordinate 19,246 of CAUYLG010064424.1, read as the reverse complement.
AACTAAGAGGTTATCATTACATATTTATAGCTATGAGCCAAAGTGATTTTAGGATACCAAACCTGGTTGTATACTCTGCTTCTTCACAAATACTGCATGACTGTCTAACAGTTTCTAGAGGAAAGGGGTGTCTTCTGGGAACACTATTCTCCCCAGTATTCACTAGATCATAGGGTTAGCATAGTGTTTATGAAAGGACATACTTTGAGTACCTTAAAATTTTATATGGATCACAGGAAACATCATCATAAAATAATTATGCATTAAGAAATTTCTCATGATAAGTGTTGAACAGACATAATCATCCAAGTTTAATAGATAAGAAAGCTGAGAACAGTGTGAGTTTGCATGTGTTGCCTTGGGTTCATAAAAAGTTGATATATAGTCCAGGTGCAGTGGTTCATACCTGTAATCCCAGCACTTTGGGAGGCCAAGATGGGCAGATCACCTGAGGTCAGGAGTTCGAGACCAGCCTGGCCAACATGGTGAAACCCTATCCCTACTAAAAATACAAAAATTAGCTGGGCATGGTGGCGGGTGCCTGTAATCCCAGTTACCTAGGTGGCTGAGCCAGGAGAATCGTTTGAACCTGGGAGGTGGAGGTTGCAGTGAGCCGAGATCGCACCATTGCACTGTAGCCTAGGTGACAAGAATGAGACTCTGTCTCAAAACAAACAAAAGGTCAGTATATATAGCTTATCTCTCCCCTGATGCTGTGCCATATCCCCGTCATTCTTGGATTAACTCCAAAATTCCTTCCTCTTCCCTGGATACTTACTATTCTTTTCACTGATTCTCTCTGTATAGTCCTGTTGACAATATTTGACCCTTTTCTTGTCTATGGCAATAGACATTATTATGAGTAAAAGTTCTAGGGAAAGTTAATTGGTTGTATATGAAAATACATTTATTTTTTATTAATGAACTAAAAGTAATTACCCTGAAACAATCTTTCACAGTATTAAGTTTACTGATAAAGTGTGTTCAGTAAAACTGCCAGAGCCTTAGCGCTCCCTGAATTTGAGAAACAAACAAACAATACTGCTTGAGTTCTATTAACAATATTTTTGTTAGGAATAGAACCTTGGTCACTTTTGGACAAGGAGAATTTATCAGTATTCAGGCAGCATTTTACCTCCTTGCTGGGAACCTTCTGAGATGGGACCTTGAGATGTGAACACCTGAAACTCTTGCTCTTTTTACACTAAGAAATAAACCCCAGTGCCACAGGATTTCATTGTCCTTCAGATGTAGATGTATTTTAATTCATCATATCTCCGTAACCTGATGTTGGCTCCGGCTCTGAAATGCAAATCTGATTCCCCATGCCCCTGCTGCCTCCTCAGAGGTGACTTAAAAGAATACATAGACAATACCTCTGACAATCTTTGCTTTCAGGAGATCTGAAAGGTGAAGGGCTTTGTAATATATGCTTTCAATTCCGTTACCATAGTCCACTCTGAAAACACATATAAGCCAGAGTACATTAAATTTGATTAAAACTGTGGATTTTGTTTACACGTAGGAGAAAATTTGGAGCTCACTTAATGGATGCCTTCACAACCCTGATACCAATCAGTGAAAGGTGCAGGTGTGCTGCAAAAATCAATATACCATTCACTTTAACATTTCAAAAGAAAGATAGAGTTTCTGAAGTTAGAAATATGTTTGTCCCCAAATAATTCATTTTAGTTCTACTTCCAGAGCTCTCTTTCTTTTTTTGTGGTTACATGTGTGCACGTGTGTGAAGACTGTGTTGATTAATGCACGCATTAGCAGTATGAAATTCCCAGGCAGCGCACCCAGTTTAGATCAGAGTAGGTACTAAAAATGTTAAGTGAATGGGCACACTATATTTATCTTCTCCTATGACACTGGTCATACCACTTAGCAGCAAAGGAAAACACTAGTTGCCAGCATTATTTTCAACAGTTATTGCATTATTTCTTTGCAGGAAAGTATGTGTTTTCAGTAACTGCCTCTTCTGGACTATATGCATGAAAATATTTCAGTTGTAAATGTTTTGATCACTGAAGTATAGAAGGAGATCTGATTCAGTATTGGTACATAAATAAAACTGTTAGGTAAGAAACAGTAAGCTCAAAACAAGTAATATAAGAAATGCTCTTTTAGTGTAGGATAACTAAATTTTTATATTTAGTACCTCACTGCCATCGTGTTTGTAAGTTTATTTTTTAGTTTGTTTGTTAACTTACGCTATAGAAAAACTGTGAAACCCTATCAATTCTACCTTTGAAAAGATGTTATCTTTCAGTTTATTGCAACATCTGCTCTCAAAAATTAAGTTTGGATGTTTTTCCTTGGCAAATGTAGGCCAGAAATCAAGTAAATTCTAATAACTTCATTATTTAAAAGTTACTTCACAGGAAAACATTAAGCCATTGTTTTGAACTGTCCAGATCACTGTATGAATCATAATTATTTCCCAATTAACCATATGTATTACATTACCCTGTTCCTTAGATAAGTAATAATACCTTTTTTTGGTAAGAATGAAGTACGATTCAGTAATATTTTAAAATGTACACACACACATTAGTATTGAGAATGTTTTTAATGTATTTTTTTCTTAAAATGTCTTTTTTTGTGGTAAGAATGTTTGCAGAGCCACTTTCAGAATGGAAGCAATTATTACAATGACTATATCGGCAGTTAATTTGAACAGCACGACAGTTATATGTCTTCACACTGTTTCTGCTAGTCATTTAATAGGTAGTATTCAAAGCAAAATATCGAGAATTTGGGCAAAAATAAGACTATTGTGCAAAAGAGAATTTTCAGGCCCCGTTATTCTGATGGGCTATTTAGTTAGATTTCACCATATATAATTTGTCAAATATTTTTTTATTTTGCTTGTGTTGATAAACCAAAGCAAAATAAAAGATTTGATAAATGATATATGGTGCCTCCTAGTAGAAATCGGTGTAGATTAAAAAAAAATCATACCCTGCTCTTTTGGTTGATTAGACAGGGTAAATATTTTCTGTCTTAAAATAGGCTTGCAGTGGAAATCCCGCTATGACATGAATCCCTCCTTACAGAAATTCCATTCAGCAAACATTTCCTCTGTCTGATTGTGTACAGAGCCTATTGCGTGCTGTGCATGAGACATCCTACAAAGAAATCCAGGTCATGAGGACGCTTGTTAAACTTCTGAGAGTTTGATAGTTAGTAAATATTTTAATTTCTATATTCTAGGTGAGGAAATATAATTTAACTTGTCAAAAAATTTTTGTATTCGGCAGATGAAGTTGTGATGAAGTGTGCCATGAGATCCAATGGGGTTATTAATAATATTTAGAGATATATATTAAATATATATCTCTAAATATTAGAGGGCCCTTGAGAAGAACTCCCAATGAAAACCTAATCCCTCTAAAAAATATTCTCTTGTTTTCCTTAGGGTCAGTGAATGGGTTCACATTTAATTAATTTTACTTAATTTTAAAATAAATAAATAATAAATATAGTTTCCAGGATGATTTTTCTAGTTTTTGGAGCTTTTAGTATTCCTGGATAAAAATTTACCTAAACGTTTCTGGCGATAGAGGAGGGTGTTGGTTAACTACGCCTGTTTATATACATACTCTGTGATTGTGTTGATACTTGCCATTAGCATCAAGATAAATTGGGAAATTTGACTTTTTATCCCACCTAAAGGTTAACATGTACCATGTCATATGCTACTTTGGGGGTCTCACTCAAAGAACCATTTATCAATGCATGTTCATACAGATTACTATACTAGGTTCTGTAGGAATATGTGTTAATAGATTAGTGAAAATGTGGGGAGGAATGGGAAGATAAAAAATGAGAAGGAAGATCCCCTTTTTTCTAATAACACTTTACATCAAGTAGTAAATATGTATGATACATATAATTAGATAGTTACAATACTAAATTTTTAATTTACCCTAGATAGCAATGGATAAGAGAGTCAGCTTTGGCACCAGATAGGCTTGAGTTTAAATTACACTCTGCCCTTGATTAATAGCTTATATGGGCAAATTCATTAACCTCACCAACTCTCTGTGTCCTTACATGTAAAGTGGGATAATAAAAGTTCTCTTTATAGGTTTGTTGCGAGTATTAAATAGAGGAATGCTCATAAAGCAAGGTGCCTGGAAAACACCAACCACTCAGCAGCCGTAGTTATTATTAGCAGTAGTACTAGAGGAAAAGAAATATTTCAAGTGTTTATGAAAGTTAAGAGTTTTCTCTTTTCTCTAATAAAAACCTAGTAACCTCTAATTACTTATGGGATTTAGAGTAGGTAATGGTGAAAAAAGAGGTGTACATCACATAGATAACCCAGGCATCATTCATTGTTGCGTTCATTTAAGTAGATGTTAGTTTTACATCTACTACGTGACGTGTCAGGTCATTGTCAGCACTAGGGATGAAAAAGTGAACATGAGAAACGTGATCCTCAATTTAAGTAATATACAGTGCAGTCATGAGATCAACCCATTTTAAACCAGCAAATAAATAAAACAACTAGAAACAGTGGCAAGTACTATGAAGGACAGGCAGAGTGCTAAGGTGGAGAATAATATTATTTAGGCAGGAGAGTCAAAGATGCTTTCCCTGAGGTGGTGACTTCAAGATGAGATCCAGAGCATGAGAAAGAGCCAGCGCAGAATAGAGGCCCCAGAGTATGTGCAGAAGCCTTGAGGGGAAATGCATGTAGTTTATTTCATCATCATTATCAATAGACATTAAAAATTCAATATCAGTCATAGAAAACTGTCCTGCTGCAAATAAGGAGTTGTAATTTTGATAAGTTCATGCTTATCATTTACTTTTCTAACTGGTATTTCAAGAAGTTATAAACCCAATGTTTTCAATATTTTTGAAAGCAGATGTCATTTGTATACTTAAAAAAAAATCAAACCATAACATCAGCAAAACTTTGGCTTCTTATTTTGAGAGTTAATGAGAAAGGCAAAAGATTTATATGATCTAAAGAGGAATTAGAGTGTTAAGAGTTAATATAATAAAGTCAAATATGTTGGCCACATATGGTCATTATTCCTTGTAAAGGGAGAAGCAGGACCTAAAAATAATAATAGTATAAGTAGATACTAGGTTAGGAAACTTTGAAATAGACATTATGAGACCCACAGTAATATATTCTATTTTATATCATACTGTATCTGGGTCATCATAAAATACCCAGAATAAATTTTTTGTCTTTGGAGAGCCACATTTAGGTCGGCCACTTTCCGCTGGGATGCTAGATTGCTCCTGGGAACAAGCGCACCACAGCAGGATGAAGACCAGAGTGGGTTTGGAAATAGAAGGAGACAAAGGAATTGGATTCAGATATAATACCCTCATCCTAACTTAAAATATGATACGTTCGATAACTCCACAAAAATCTCCTAAAACCTAATAGCACTTCTAATAGCTCTTCTGAAATACCCATCCTCCCCTTAGGTCCTAGCAATCTTGCTAGAGTTATGTGAAATACATTTTCAAAAGGCATTGTCTAGACCAGCTCTTTTTCTACCTTTTCATTTCTGCATCACACCTTGTAAATTGTTTCGGCTTTATAACCCTGTCCTTGTAAATACACTCAACTCTCAATTACCCTCACCAATGAAGGGGAGCATTAGTACAGATAATTGAAACTGGTAAATAATCTGCTCGATTGTGCTAGAGCCAGCTCCTCCTACGCAGGCTGGATATTTTTTTGTGTGGGGGAAGAGGAGACAGGGCCTCTGCTCTGAGAATGAGCCTTAGCTGAAACAGAGTCTTGTCTTCCACCTTTCTAGCTATCTTTAAGTCAGGTCTATGCTGCCTAAAGACTTCTAAAGCATACTTGGAATTACCACATCTCTTACCACCCCAAAGGTCTTTATTTAGATTGGAAAGTTGATGCATCAGAGTCAAGAATGAGCTGTGTAAGAGCCGACAATGATTTCGCTAGTAAATATCAACTGGACAGGCCAACTGCAGCATAATTCTTAACAGACCTATGGCTTAGTTCAGCAAAGACATAGAAGTACAGTCTAGCATGCCTCCTTATTTTTACTTTGTTTTATTACCTTTCCATCACAGGATATCACAGACAGCTATTGGTATCTAGGGCATTTCTTTTCTTATGGAATGTCAACAGGGGTTATCTAAGTTTTAATATACTCTCTAAAAAATAATTAATATCACTAAAGTACTCAAGGCACAACAGCTTCTTTGTGAGAGGTTCTGAGTGGTGATGAGTCATAGAAGCAAAGATTGCTGATATGAAGTGATCAATTGGAGAATCATGATTCAATCAAGTGGTTCTGCCAGGATCATAAACCCCGAGAGCAAAGCTCAGTCCATTGTGAAGATTATCACAGCCCTGAAACTGAGCTCATCCAGACTTCACGATCGATCAAAATCTGTTTCCTTCTCCCCAGCTGCTGTTTATCTGCTGCTGGACTATCCTTCTCTTTTTCCCATTGTCAACCAACTTCAATTCACTTTTACACATCTTTCCCATTTATTCTTTCTTTCTCCTCTTTTGGATATTACCTTTTTGTTAACCATCCCTGATTCTCATTTGCTATGCCCCTCTTTCTTTTGTAAAATTTATTTCTTTACTAATATTCCTCAAATCGTAGGTTTAGTACTTCCCTTAGGTTTTTACCCCAATATCTTTACTTTCTTTACTCCCCTCTGCCCTAGCCTCCTGCATTCTGATTAGATGCCATATGTATAACAAGGTAGACAGATGCTTTACTGTTAAACTAAAGGGCTTTTTAATTTACCAGAACAGAAACCAGGAGCTTTCTTTTTGTTTGGGGACATGAGCAATTCAAGGCAAAGGGCTTAGGAATACAAATGAGGGTTTTTCTCTTCAAGCAGCATGGAGTCTCAGCATGTCTCTCTTACGCTCTTCTTATTTTACTTGATCTGCACAGTAAAAAAATCTGTACATGTGATGGATTTGTAAATACCTCTAATGACACTTAGATCTCTGGACACACGGTGCTTTAAGAAATGGGGGTAGACAGCCACACAGCATATGTCCATAACCGTCAATGCATTTTACCTATTATCTATCTAACATATTCTTTTTTAAATCTGTGACCATCAACAGTGTTTGTTTCTCAACTTTGCCTAAACTTAAAGTGTTTTGTTTTTCTCTGGCACTGTCTGTGTAATCAGACATGTCTTTTGGGTATACCCATAGACAGTCCATCAGACCACAGAGCCAGAACATGCCCATAGTCTGATATACATCACCCTGTAGGGTTCTCCCAGTGCTAGCTCTGATCCAAGGGAAAAGAAGATGAGAACAGCCAGCAATTTTAGGACAAGGCCATACAGACAAAAGCTTCTCTGACTCGAGTGTGTTTGGAGAGGAGACTTGCAATGTGAGGGCTTCCATCTCTCCTTGGGGTAGAGTGTTTCACCTGCCACAGTGATGGGGCCCCACTGCTGAATCTCCAGCAGGTAACACCATGGGGTTCAGAAGGCTGCTATGGAAGCAGAGGTATCTGTCCATGCCACACCCAGAGCCCTTCACATGGAGTGTATCCCCCAGTCACCAGAAGCTACAGCAAAACAAGTCCTCAACAAATAATCCACAGCCATGAATTTAAAAATATCTGATGACATTGTTCTTCACTGTACTTTTACTCCTGTAGAAATTTTTAACCTGATTTTGTGACTTTACACTTAGCACTGGTAATGTATTCTTTTTCTTTTCTTTCTTTCTTTTTTTTTTTTTTTGTTACTATATGGTTTTTCCAAAAATCCCCCTGAAGGGAAATAGAACAAGTAGTAGTTTCCATATGTTACAGATGTGGAAACTGAGGAATAGGTGAGGAAGCATCCTTTCTGCACAGAGGCACTCAAAGAATGGTTACAATTGAACAGCCAGTCACATTCCTTTTTTTTTCCTTATGGGGAAAAAAAAGCGTTGATCTTTTCCACATGAATGAGATTGGACACTATCAAGCCAAGTGCTGTGGGACTCAGACAGAAAGGGCCACCTGTTATGGAGGTGACTTGGGTCAGGAGATAATTCTCAGCTGTTCAAACAAATAAACTTCAACACCACAGGTCACTTCTTCTACCTGCTCTTTGTGTCCACAACATCCTGCCGTGCTGCCAAGCCATTTACCCCTTTTAATTGAGCAGACGTGGCTTTTTTTCTGTCTGTGCCTTTTTTTGCCTTGTTACTGCCACAGTTAACAATTAACACTATGATAAAAATGAATGCTTGCTACATATGCCAAATGCTATTACCAACAAGGGGGCTGGTGTGAGAACTCACAGGTGCTGTGTAAATCCAATTTGTGGGACTTGGACTGCCCAGAATTACAGACAGATAGCAGGGACCGCTGCCCCCATGGAACTTGGCAAAGCACACTGCACAAAGGAATTGATAGCTATTGTGTATCTCACAAAGAACCCTCTCTGGTCAGTCCGAATGCCCAGAAAATCAGTCCTTCAGTTTTCTAAGAGAAGCAGAATATATGATGTGGAAATCTCCAGCTGTGTGGCCAGCGAAGTCCAGAAGCCAGACTTGCCCAGGGAGCAGAGTAAGATGCATTCTCCCCGGGAGCCAGCAGTTTCCCTATGGCACAGAATCACCAAGCCACAAAATCCTCCATTCTTGGCTCACTAAGCTATTCTGGTCGCTTTGAGTTAGCTATCTCCTTACTGTTCCTCTCCAAGAAAGCTTTTTCCACCCCCACACACTTCAGAACTTCTGTTCACTTTCAAGTTTCTTTTTTTTTTTTTTTTTTGTTCTTTTGTTAAGATCATTTCTCTTCAAGTCTTTCAAAGCTTCTTTGAGGATTCTCAGAAACACAAAGCACTCCTTTTGGATTGTATTCCTGGTTATTTCAAGGAGGTGGCTGAGAACAAGCTATGTGTGTGCCTGCGTGCACACAGCCCCCTGCATCCAGAGCATGCGGGCACTGGCCTGTGAGTGTGCAGGGGCATGTCTGATTGATCCAGGGCAGATAACCTGTGGAGTCGAAGGCAAGATAGATTTTCATTCTTGTACTGCACTTGTTTGTCTCTGTAATTGTGTAAAAGTTGTACCACCAATCTTCCTCCCTGTGAGGTCGAGATAATATATTGCTCTCCTAGCTTCATTTTTTTCACAGGTGAAAAGGACTATGGACTATATATCCCATTAACTATATTGCCTGATCTTTAAATATTCTGTGCATAAGCACATAGTGCTTAAACACACCTCCTTGGATCCTGAACATGCCCATTTATGTGTAGAATTTAACTTAAATGAATGGTTGTGTTGAGGATCCAAGGAAGTGTGTTTAAGCACTTTGTGTTTACACATGGAATATTTCTGGAACTCCAGTCCTACCACTTACAAGCCACATACCCTGTTTCCTCCTATAAAATGGATAATGTGATACTATCCACTGCATAGAATTATTAGAAGAGTTAAAAATGAGCAGATCTAGAAATAGCTCTCAGAACAATGTCTGGCATCTTAGTAGAGCCCCGTAAATGTGAACAATGATGTTATTTCTCTTCAGACAACTTGGATCCAGCCTCAAAAGTCTTTTCAATTATTTCAATACACCAAGGTTTTCTCTACCTCAGGACACCAAGGTCTTTCACTTGCTGTTCCCTCTACTCCGCTGGTTCTTCGATTGCTCGCTGCTCCCCATCCCAACACCATCTCATGTTTAGCTTTATCTCATCCTTCAAATCTTACCAGAGGAAGGCCTTTCCTGACCGTTGAGTCTAGGCTACATCTGCTCTCCGGCTATCCTCTGCCTCAATATCTTGTTCATTGTTTATAGTAACTACTAGAGTTTAAAATGATAGCGTATTTGTTTAAATGTGTGTGGTCTTCCCTAATCGATTGTAATATCTTTATGGGCAATGACCATGTTGGTCTTATTAACTATTGGATTTCCTTCCCCAGTTCATTATTCCAAAGTGTATTAATTTAGTGTTTACTTTATGCCAAGCACTTTCCTAGGCACCATTAGATAGAAGAATGAAAAAAAAAATTCCCTGCCTTCATGGAGGTTACAGTTTAGTGGGAAACAAAAAATAAACAAATTAAATAAGAAAAATATATAGTATAGCAGATATTGGTAAGTTCAAAGGGGAACAATAAAGTAAGAAAAAAAGACAGGGAACATGGGGGAGGGGTCGCAATTTTAGGTAGGGACATCAGGAGAGGTCTTACTGTGGCTAGAGACAGGAGGGAAGCCACAGGTGGAGAGAACGGCAGCCACAGAGGTTCTGAGGTGGGAGCTCATCTGGTGGCTTTGAAAAATGAGGAGGAAATCTTTGAGGTGGAGGAGAGCAAGTGAGAGGAGACTAAAAGGGGATGGGCTCAAGAGATGCTAGAGGACCATGCATGGAAGTGTCTGAAGACTCATGGTTTTACTCTGCATGGCCTGAGAAGCTTTGGAGAAGAGAATTGAGTGAATGACTTAGTTTGTAACAGGATCATTCTGACTACTGAGTTGAGAATCGATTGAAGAAGGCTTAAGCAGAGGGGAGACAAATTAGGAGACTGTTTCGAGAATCTACAAGTTAGATAGTAGAAACTCAGTAAGTACTTGCAAATAAATAAATACTCTTAGAAGACTATTTTTGTGTATTGGCTCATTGAGGTTCTGAAACCAGGGCTTCGTATATACCCTTGTGTTTCTTTATATTCCACTAATAATATATGACCTATCCCCGTCACCCTCAAAGCTGCAAAAGAGAAAATGTTGGCAATCATGGATAAAGCCAGAGAGAGTTATGATATAAGACATTCAGCCAGTGTTGCTGTAAAGCAGTGACTGCTTTTGATCTGTGAAACAGGCATTTCTTTCTCCTTCATCACTTAGAAGCAAAATGAGCATCATTTTTAATACAGAGAAAAAAATAGGAAGACAAAAAGAACTGGGAAAAAAGGATCAAGAAATTGCTGTCAGCATATAGAGTGTCAGCAAGAGCCATGTGTCATCAGGGTTCTGATTCAGATGAACTTGTCTTTTTACTTTCTTATTATTTAACCCAGGGGGAAATCTCTCAGGGTTTTTAACCACTATGAATGGCTTTGTCTAGCCTCATAAGAATTTGCTAAATATTTAACTACTAGCATATGACTTTAGTCAATAACAACAAATTCAAGAATAACTAGGTCTTTGAGACTTCTAGACCATAAATTCATTTTAAAATAATTATTGGTAAATGGAGAAGACCCAAAACTCTATTTAGACAAGAATAATTTAGATTCCCTGATGTGATTTTTAAAAAGTTCTTTAGAGTTTTATAAAATTAAGTGGTAAATATACAAAGTTATCATCAAAGGAAAAAAAAATAATGCAAAGATATCTATATTTTAATTTATGCAGCATCTCTAGGACTACATGAATAAAACCTGCCAAGTTCGTTGAGTACAGACTTTCTCATCTCCAATTTTTATCTAGATTTAAGAGAAGAAAAGTATCCATAGGAAGTGTTGGGAGGTAGGGAAAAAGAAGGGAGTACAAAATAGCTCCCTGCTTTGATTGCCAAAGGTGAGTTGAATCTAATCTTTGCTCTGGTGTTCTGTAGCACAGATATTTTATTTTGGATTAGAGTAAAGCTTTCTGGGCTGAAAATCATATTTTAAGATAAAGAATGAGATCTAAAAATGTTCCTGCCAGTATTGGGAGGGAAAAATTTTAAAGGCAAATTTGAGCCTTTAAGCCCTGAATATCAAAAAAATTTGTCTATTAAATATACCTTTATATTTACAGATAGTGTGTTGCAAAGGTGATGGTTCAATGGCATATTACAACACAAAAATAGTCAATCTTACTCTAGTAATATCACAATTTTTATTAATTCAGTCTTCCCCAGAAGACTTGGAAACATTTCCTAAAGCTTTCTTGTTCCCATTTATTTTCCGTCAGCATCGGTACCCATTTTCTAGAAGACGGTGACAGGTGGTAAGACTGTTCTCTGTGGGAATGATTGAGGACTACTCCAATGTTGATGATGTTTCTGCCAAGCCCACATATGTCTTAAGTTTCCCAAATAGACGTATAAAACATAATATATAGTTCTGTTGTTTCTTTCAAAAGCCTGAACTTGCAAAATATTTCTGGTGGTAAGTATCTCACAGGTGAGTACTCAGTCCCATTCTGACTACTGTAGGATATTTAAAGACCTAAAATAGCAGATAAGTTTAGGGAAAGTAATGCTTAAGGAAAAGAAGCATAATATAAAAGAAGACAGTGAAATAGACATGAGGACATTGAGAGTGAGCCGCAAGTAAGAAAGAAGACAGGAACGTAATAGAGATTTTTTTTTTAATTTGCTTTTCAATCACTCAACGTTTTCTGAAAGTGTTAGCTTACTGGGTCAAGTGCTGAGCTCCTTCTTCCAAAAACCAAACAGGAAAAATACAAATAAACTATAAAATAAAAATGAAAAATGGATTTCAAAGAAAAGAAAGGCAGGGATAAAACAAAGTAGCAGTTTGTAAGGTAACAAAACTGCAAGACGCAGTCAATGTGAGGGAGAGAGAGAGTTGCATATAGTGAGAAAAACTGAAAATCAAGGAAAGAGGAAGAGGGATATCTAAAAAGAACCAACAGATAGAAAAATACAAGAAGGACAGAGACACTTATGACAACTGGGAACAGCTTGAGAAAGGTCACACAGGCCCTTTGGGCTCCCAGCTACACAAGAGCTGCAGTGGACTGTCAGGGCAGATAAACAAGGGAGAGTGCAATGGAATACAGTTTACAACTTGCTTGTCATCTGGGAGGAGAGCCGACATGAATCACATGCCCATCACTGGCTGTCAGGATTTAAAGGAGGACATGTCTTGGCCTCATTAGCAAGCAGCAAATGGAGAAGGGCATCACCATTTTCAGGTTTCCCTAGGAGGTCTGAGCTTCTGTGCTGCGTTGGCTATATTCAGCCATTAGAACCTTCGTTGTCTCCCCACTGGGTGTGTGAGCTAGGCTCTGGTTAACCACTGCGAAGAAGGAATGTTCTTTGAAAAGTGGGAAATTTCCAGTGGGGGAGATCCAAGATGGCCGAATAGGAACAGCTCTGGAGTACAGGTCCCAGAGAGAACAGCACACAGGGTGAGTGCTCACTGCGTTTCCAAACAAGTTTTCACTGCCCACAGACCAGGAGATTCCAGGGCCGAAAAGCGCCTTCAGTTTTCAGTCCCGCAGTTTCAGCTGATGCCTCGTCAGCGCACAGAAACTCACACAAGTCTGGGTGGCCATTTTGACTGGTGCCTGGGACACCTGAGAGACAGAGCCATCCATTCAACTGAAAGGGAGGGTGCTGAGACAGGGAGCCAGGCGATCTGGCTTGGTGGGTACCACCCCCACAAAACAAGCAATCTGAAATGCTCTGGATTGACAGTTTTGCAGCAAGCACAGCTGGACACAGGATAGTCCAGCTCAGTGGGGGTAAAGGCATACCCCACTACTGAGGCAGTCTGCCACTACTGAAGCAGTTCACACAGCAGCTGGACAGAGCCTGCAGCAGCTCAGCAATGCCTCTGCTGGCAGACTGTAACTAGACTACTCCATGCAGGGCAGGGTACCTATGAAAAAAGGCAGGAGCATGACAGGAACTTACAAATAAAGCCAAACTTCCTAGGACAGAGCACCTGGGAAAAGAGGTGGTTATGAGTTCAGCTTCAGCAGACTTAAAGGTACCTGCCCAGCAGCTCTGCAAGGAAAAGCAGAGCCCCCAGCATAGCACTTGAGCTCCTACAAGGGACACACTGTCTCCTTAAGCAACTCCCCGACCCCAGTATACCCAAAGAAACACCTCATAAAGGAAAGCTCAGGCCATCATCTGGCAGGTACCCTTCAGGGATGAAGATAACAGAGGAAGAAATCAGTGGCAACCCTTGCTGTTCTGCAGCCCCGATGGGCGATCCCCAGGTGAGCAGGATCTGGAGTGGACATCCAGCAGTCCTGTAGCAGAAGGGCCTGACTTTAGAAGGAAAACTAAAAAGCAGAAAGAAATAGCTTCAACATCAACAAAAAGGATGTCCACTCAAAGACCCCATCCAAAAGTCACCAACTACAAAGCCCACAGGTAGATAAAACCACTGAGATGGGAAGAAAGCAGCACAAAAAGGATGAAAACACCAAAAACCAAAATGCTTCTCCTTCTCCAAGGGATCACAACTCCTCACCAGCTAGGAATCAAACATGGATGGAGAATGAATCTCATGAATTGACAGAAACAGGCTTCAGAAGGTGAGTAATAACAAACTTCTCAGAGCTAAAAGAACATGTGCTAACCCAGTGAAAAGAAACTAAGAACCTAGAAAAAAGGTTAGATGAGATGCTAACTAGAATAAACAGCTTAGATAAGAATATAAATGACTTGATGGAGCTGAAAAACACAGCACGAGAACTTCGTGAAGCATACACATGTTTCAATAGCCAAATCGACCAAGCAGAAGAAAGGATATCAGAGATTGAAGATCACTCAATGGAATAAAAGGAGAAGGCAAGAATAGAGAAAAAAGAGTGAAAATAAATGAACAAAGCCTCCAAGAAATATGGGATTATGTGAAAAGACCTAATCTACATTTGATAGGTGAACCTGAATGTGATGGAGAGAATGAATCCAAGCTGGAAAACACTCTTCAGGTTATTATCCAGGAGAACTTCCCCAGTCTAGCAAGGCAGGCCAACATTCAAGTCCAGGAAATAGAGAACACTACAAAGATATTCCTCAAGAAGAGCAACCCAAAGGCACATAATCGTCAGATTCACCAGGGTTGAAATGAAGGAGAAAATGCTAAGGGTAGCCAGAGAGAAAGGTCGGGTTACCCACAAAGGGAAGCATATCAGACTCACAGCAGATCTCTAAGAGGAAACCCTACAAGCCAGAAAAGAGAGAGGGCCGATATTCAACATCTTTAAAGAACTTTCAACCTAGAATTTCATAGCCAGCCAAACTAAGCTTCATAAGCAAAGGTGAAAGAAAATCCTTTATGGACAAGCAATTGCTGAGCTATTTCGTCACAACCAGGCCTGCCTTACAAGAGCTCCTGAAAGAAGCACTAAACAAGGAAAGGAACAAACAGTACCAGCCACTCCAAAAGTGTACCAAATGGTAAAGACCATTGACACAATGAAGAAAATATGTCAGCTAATGTGCAAAACATCCAGCTAGCATCAAAATTTCAGGATCAAATTCACACATAAAAATATTAACCTTAAATGAAAATGGACTAAATGCCTCAATCAAAAGACACAGACTGGCAAATTGGATAAAAAGTCAAAACCCATCGGTGTGCTGTATTGAGGAAATCCATCTCATGTGCAAGGATACATATAGGCTAACAATAAAAGGATGGAGGAAGATTTATCAAACAAATGAAGAGCAAAGAAAAGCAGGAGTGGCAATCCTAGTCTCTGATAAAATGGACTTTAAACCAATAAACATCAAAAGAGACAAAGAAAGGCATTACATAATGGTAAAAGGATCAATGCAACAAGAAGAACTAACAATTCTAAATATATACACACCCAATACAGGAGCACCCAGATATATAAAGGAAGTTCTTAATGACCTGCAAAGAGACTTAGACTTCCACACAATAATAGTGGGAGATCTTAACACTCCACTGTCAATATTAGACAGATCGACAACACAGAAAATAAACAAGGATAACCAGGACTTGAACTCAGATCTGGATCAAGTGGACCTAATAGATATCTACAGAAATCTCCACCCCAAATCCAAAGAATATACATTCTTCTCAGCACCACATCACACCTACTCTAAGATTGACCACATAATTGGAAGTAAATCACTCCTCAGCAAATGCAAAAGAATGGAAATCATAACAAACTGTCTCTCAGACCACAGTGCAATCAAATTAGAACTCAGCATTCAGAAACTACCTCAGAACCACACAATGTCATGGAAACTGAATGACTGGCTCCTGAATACCGACTGGATAAACAATGAAATGAAGGCAGAAATAAAGATGTTCTTCAAAACCAACAAGAATGAAGACAAAATATACCAGAATATCTAGGACACATTTAACGCAGTGCCTAAAGGAAAATTTATAGCAACAAATGCCCACCAGAGAAATGAGGAAAGATTTAAAATTGACACCCTATCATCAAAATTGAAAGAGCTAGAGGAGCAAGATCAAAAAATCTCAAAAGCTAGCAGAAGACAAGAAATAACTAAGAACAGAGCAGAACTGAAGGAGATAGAGAAACAAAACTTCCTTCAAAACATCAATAAATCCAGGAGCTGTTTTTTTTTAAGATTAACATTATAGTCAGATTAATAAAAAAAAAAAAAAGGGAGAAGAATCAAATCGATGCAGTAAAAAAGATGAAGGGATATCACCACTGACTCCACAGATACAAATTACAATCAGAGATTGTCAAAGACAACTCTACGCACATAAACCAGTAAATGTGGAAGAAATGGATAAATTCCTGGAGACCTGCACCCTCCCAAACTAAGCCAGGAAGAAGCTGAAACCTTGTAGAGATGAATAACTAGGGCTGAAGTTGTGACAGCAATTAATAGCCTACCAACCAAAAAAGTCCAGGTCCAGACGGGTTCACAGCTGATTTCTACCAGACATACAATGAGGAGCGGGTAACATTCCTTCTGAAACTATTCCAAACAATCCAAAAAGAGGGAATCCTTCCCAAAATATTTTATGAGACCAACATCATCCTGATACTAAAACCTGGCAGAAACTCAACCAAAAAAAAAAAAAAAGAAAAAAAGAAAACTTCAGGCCAATATCCATGATGAATATAGATGCAAAAATCTTCAATAAAATACTGGCAAACTAATTGCAACAGCACATCAAAAAGCTTATCCATCACAATCAGATAGGCTTCTTTTCAGGGATGCAAGGCTGGTTCAACAAATGCAAGTCTGTAAACGTAATCCACCACATAAACAGATCCAAAGACAAAACCACACGATTATCTCAATAGATGTATAGAAGGCCTTCGACAAAACACGACAGCCCTTTATGCAAAAAACTCTCAATAAATGAAGTATCAAGGAAACATATCTCAAAATAATAAAAGCTATTTACGACAAACCCATAGCCAGTATCATACTGAATGGACAAAACCTGGAAATATTCCCTTTGAAATCTGGCAAAAGACAAGGATGCCCTCTCTCACCACTCCTATTCAATATACTATTGGAAGTTCTAGCCAGAGCAATTAATCAAGAAAAAAAAGGATATTCAATTAGGAAAAGAGGAAATCAAATGGTCTCTATTTGCAGATGACATGATTGTATATTTAGAAGACCCGATCATCTCAGCCCAAAATCTACCTCTTCAAGGAGAACTACAAACCACTGCTCAACGAAATAAGAGAGGACACAAACAAATGGAGAAACATTCCATGCTTATGGATAGCAAGAATCAATATCATGAAAATGGCTATAATGCCCAAAGTAATTTATAGATTCAATGCTATCCCCATCAAGCTACCAATGACCTTCTTCACAGAACTGGAAAAAACCACCTTAAACATCATATGGAACCAAAAGAGAGCCTGCATAGCCAAGGCAATCCTAAGCAAAAAGAACAAAGCTGGAGGCATCACACTACCTGATTTCAAAGTATACTACAAAGGTACAGTAATCAAAACATCATGGCACTTGTACCAAAACAGAGATATAGACCAATGGAACAGAACAGAGGCCTTGGAGGCAACACCACACATCTACAACCATCTGATCTTTGACAAACCTAACAAAAACAAGCAATGGGGAAAGGATTCCCTGTTTAACAAAAGATGTTGGGAAAACTGGCTAGCAGTGTGCAGAAAGCAGAAATGGGACCACTTCCTGACACCTTACACTAAAATTAACTCCAGATGGATTAAACACTTAAAGATAAGAGTTAACACCCTAAAAACCCTAGAAGAAAATCTAGGCAAAACCATTCAGGACATAGGTATAGGCAAGGAATTCATGACTAAAACACCAAAAGCATTGGCAACAAAAGCCAAAATAGACAAATGGGACCTAATTAACCTCCAGAGCCTCTGCACAGCAAAAGAAACAATCATTAGAATGAACTGGCAACCAACAGAATGTGAAAAAAATTTTGCAAGCTAACTATCTGACAAAGGGCTAATATCCAGAATCTACAAAGAACTAAAACAGATTTACAAGAAAAAACAAACAAACCCATCCAAAAGTGGGAGAAGGATATGAACAGACACTTTTCAAAAGAAGACATATATGAGGCCAACAAACATATGAAAAAATGTCCATCACCACTGGTTATTAGAGAAATGCAAATCAAAACCAGTTAGAATGGTGATCATTAAAAAATCTGGAGACAACAGATGCTGGAGAGGATGTGGAGAAATAGGAACACTTTCACATTGTTGGTGGTAGTGTAAACTAGTTCAACCATTGTGGAAGACAGTGTGGTGATTCCTCAAGGACCTAGAAATAGAAATTCTATTTGACCCAGCAATCCCATTACTGGATATATACCCAAAGGATTATAAATAATTCTATTATAAAGACACATGCACAAGTATGTTCATAGTGGCACTGTTTACAACAGCAAAGACCTGGAAACAACCCAAATGCACATCGACATAGACTGGACAAGAAAAATATAGCACATATACACCATGGAATACTATGCAGCATAAAAAATGATGAGTTCGTGTCCTTTGTAGAGACATGGATGAATCTGGAAACCATCATTCTCAGCAAACTGGCACAAGAACAGAAAGTCAAACACCACATGTTCTCACTCATAGGTGGGTGTTGAACAATAAGAACACATGGACACAGAGAGGGGAACATCATACTCTAGGGTCTGTTGGAGGGAACAAGGAAGGGATGGGAGGAGGTGGGGAGGTCAGGGAGAGATAACATGGGGAGAAATGCCAGATGTAGGTGACAGAGGTATGGAGGCAGCAAACCACATTGCCACTTGTGTAGCATGGCATGATCTGCACATATATTCCAGAACCTAAAATACAATTATATATATATAAATATACATATATATTTATATAATTTATAAATATACATATATATTTATATATATAATTGTATTTTATATATATTTATATATATATTTGTATATATTTATATATTTTTTTGAAAGAAAGGAAAAGAGAGGAAAGAAAGTGAGAGTGAAAGAAAGAAAAAAAAAAGAATGTACGAGAGAAAGAAAGAGGAAGAAAAAGAGGGAGAGAGAACAGGATTCTTGTTCTACTGCCCAGGCTAGAATGCA
>CAUYLG010064423.1:0-20170 GCA_963573385.1 Cacajao melanocephalus | reverse complement strand
CTTTGAGGTCCTTGTCCAAAAAAATACCAAATATAGAACTCTTAGGTCTGTATAGTTTAAAAAAAAAATCCTTGGGTCAAAATATCTATCTATATCCATCACAGCTCATCATTAGGTAAATTTGGACATAGCATAGGTCAATTATTCCATCCTCAATCAGTACATAATAAAGGTAGAAAAATATAACAAACTAAAGGATTTCCATTCCTGTTAACACTGAGACTGATCTCTAAGAAAATTTCAACAATTTAGATGTTCTGACAGAGAAGGTAGTGGTCTTCAAAATAAATATCAACATCTAAATGCACTTTCTTTTCAGCTTTAAGATTCCTCACTGTGTTATATAAAAGATTGTGTATAGTTTTGTGGTTTTTGGCAAAACTAGAACAAATTTGTGGGGGGTAGCTTTTTGTAGTATACATTTCTGATTCATAAGCTGCTTGTTTGTACTTTATAATATATTTAATGCTCTTTTGTATTAATGTATGAAAAGAGTGAAATAAGTAGCATTTGAATTGGGATAGCTAACTACTAACTTGAAGCAGAAAGATTTATGTTTAAGAGTATTAACATACTTGGGAACCCAAATAGGACTTAAAAATTGCCTCTAAATATATCTTTCTTTTAAGGGCAGCCAACTTGTTTTTTGTTCACCGTTCTCAATAACTAAAAGAATGACAAATAGCAGATGATCCAAAAATATTTGTAGAATAAATTTAAATATTTGGTATAAAATAGTGAAAATGGTTAATTTTTGTTTAAATTCTTAATAGCTTCCAGGTGGTTCACTTATTTTTAACACTCTGCAGCAGCAGCAACAGCAGCTTTCTCAGTTTACACCACAGCAACCTCAGCAGCCCACAACTTCTAGTCCTCAACAGCCAGGGGAGCAGGTATGGGTTTTCTAGTCTTCTGTATGCTTTTACATCAAATTTATAACATTTTCTGGTATATTTCAAGCATACTTCACATGCTTTGTTAGTGTAAACATTTCCTGTACCGTTTTTATTAACAATGATAGCAATCAGGTATTGGGTACGTATTCCTAATAAAACAGCCATACCATACTGAATAGATGCTATCACCTGCATCTTGCATAGTAGGAATGAGATTCAGATAAATGGCTTGCTCATAGCCATACAGTGAGTGGCCAAGCCAGAGATTCAAACCTAGGTCTTTCTGTCCCTATAACTCATATATTTTCTACCCCATCATTATCTTTCTGTTTTTAGGATTTCATTGCTATTAGAATAGAGATGTCCAATTTATTATAAAATGTAGGGCAGTGGGAACACACACAAAACAAACGTGTACACTGCCAAAGAGAATGAAATTGAATAAGAACTGCAATAAATGACAGTAGAAGGAAGTACAAGTGTTTCTAAACTTTGGGTACACTGGAGTAATCTGAGAAACTAAAAAATACTGATTCCTGGGTTCCACATCTAGAGTTTCTCTATCTCACAAATTATATGAAATATTCACCATTATTCCTTTTGCCCAGTTTCCTCCAGCTAAGTCTTAGTTGGATAAAGCTCATTTTCTAATAGAGTCCTCAGGAAGGGCACATTCAAAGCTTACTGTTTTTTAATTCTAACCACATTAAAGATTGCTTGGCTAGATATAAAATCTTTGATTTTCTTTCAAAAAAATTAATTTTAAAATACACATAAAATTTACCATTTTAACTTCTTCAGTGTGCAGTTCAGTAGTGTTGTGTACTCACATTGTTGTGCAATAGATTTCTGTTATAGAACTTTTTCCATCTTATAAAAATAAAACTATATCCAGTAAATAACTTTTTTTTTTTTTTTTTTTTTTTGAGATTGATTCAAGCTGTGTCACCCAGGCTGGAGTACAGTGGCACTATCTTGGCTTACTGCAACCTCCACCTCTCGGGTTCAAACAATTCTCTGCCTCAGCCTCCCCAAGTACCTGGAATTACAGGGCACCTGCCACCATGCCTGGCTGATTTTTTTTTGTATTTTTAGTAGAGACAGGGTTTCACCATTTGGCCAGTCTTGTCTTGAACTCCAGACCTCGTGATCCACCCAACTCGGCCTCCCAAACAACTCTTTATTTCCTCCTCCCCTGGGCCACTATTCTACTTTGTATCAGTTTGACTACTCAAGATACCTCATATAAGTGCAGTCATATAGTTATTTGTCCTTTTGTGTCTGACTTATTCCACTTAGCATAAAGTCTTCAAGGAACCTTCATATTATAGCATGTGTCAGAATGTTTTTTTTCACGCTGAATAATACTTGTAAATACCATATTTTGTAAATACCATATTTTGTATATACCATATTCATCCACTGATGAATGGATAAACAAGGTACTTGGGTACCTTCCACCTTTTGGCTATAGTAAATAGTGCTAGTATGAATGTGGGTGTACAGTTATCTCCTTGAGACCCTGCTTTCAACTCCTTTGGATATATACCCAGAAGTTAGATCGCTGGTTCATGTGGTAATTTTTAATTTTTTTAAGAAGCATCATACTGTTCCGTAGTGGCTGTACCATTTTACATCATTCCCATCAGCAACACATAAAGATCACAATTTGTCCAAATCTTATTTTCTGGTGGTGGTTGGGTCTTTGGGGATTCCCCCCACCTTTTATTTTATTTTTTAAGCAGCCATGCTAATGGGTGTGAAGTGATAATCTCATTGTGGTTTTGATTAACCATTTTCCTTAACGGTTAGTGGTGTGGAGCATCTTTTCACATGCGTGTTGGCCATTTGTATATCATCTTTGGAGAAAAGTCTATTCAGGTCCCTTGCCCATGTTTTTTTTTTTTTTGTCAGATTACTTTTTGTTGTTGTTGAATTGTAGGAGTTGTTCATTCTTTGTGTACACATATCAGATGTTGATTCACAGATATGTGGGTTGTCATTTCACTCTTGATTGTATCCATTGCACAAGTTTTTCTATTTTAATGTAGTTCATTTTCTCTTTTTACTTTTCTTGCCTGTGCTTTCGGTATCATATTGAAGATCATTGCCAAATGCAATGTCCTGAAGTGTTTTCACTTGTTTTCTTCTAAATGTTCTCTAGTTTTAGGTCTCCTTTAAATTTATTAAAAATGCTTCCTATTGTTGATTTGCTTTGTATGTTTTTGAGAAATCTGATGCCAGTCTAATTATCTTGCTCTTGTAAATTTATTTAAGCAGTTTGCCTAGAAGTGTGCCCTGAATGTCTGTCAAATATTTTCACTAGGGTGTGTGTCAGAATTGATTTTTCCATGTTTTTCCTGTGGGTCCTTTTAGTGTGTAGAGTCAGTTCTTTATTTCTGGAATGTTTTCTTGGATGATAGTTTGTAGTATCATAAGTGGAAGCTTAGATTATTGTGTTGAGGTCATTCTTTTCTAAAAATAAACATTTAATGTTATGTATTTCCTTCTCGGTACTGCCTAAGCTACTTTCCACAAATTTTGATATGCCGTGCCTTCATTTTGTTCCATAGAATTTTCTCTCTTATGGATTCCTCTTAAATGAGTTATTTAGATATGTTTGATTTCTAAATACTTGGGAATTTTCCAGATATCTTTCTGTAGTTGATTTCTAGTTTATATCCACTGTGGTCTGAAAACATTTTGTGTCCTTCTAAGTTTGTTGAGGTTTGTTTAGTGCTTGAGAACGTGATCTGTCTTGATGAATTCTCCACATATGCTTGAAAAAAATGCATATTCTGCTGTTAGGAGTGTTTTGTATTAGATCAGGGTATTTGATGGTATTGTTCAGGTCTTCTATATACTTTTCTTTCTACATATTTTATCAGTTACTGAGAGAAGTTTTGAAGTCTTCAAACAAAACTGGAAATTTCTAGTTCTCCTTTTGCTAAAGGTTGTTTTTTGAGCCCATATTGTTAGGTGTGTATACATTTAGGATTGTCATATCCTTGATTAATTTACCCTTATCATTAACAAACGACCTTCATTTTAGGGTAATATTTCTTGTTTCTTTATTTTGATTAATGTTAGCTTAGTACATCTTTTTTCATCCTTTTAATTTTAGCCTGAGTTGTTATATTTCTTAGTGTTTATTTTTCTTCTTCAAAATGTTTAATCATTATTTCTCCTTGTTTGAATATTCCATTTATGGTGGTGGCTTACAGTCTACCTTAGATTTGTGGAGTGTTTTGGGGGGAAATTTATATCACCGCTAGTTTTTTTGCATTTTGAGCTTTTTTGTTTGTTTTCTCAGAGCTCCGTTTTGGTGATGTAGTCTGCCTTATTCTGTTGTTCATTTCATGAACTGGGTTCCAAATTCAATAACATACCCTTGTTTCAGCTGTGTGCTTTTTTGTCCAATCTCTATCTCCAGGGAGATCCCCTCAAGATAAATGTAACTTTTGAAATGTTTGGCTTGCCATTATATACTGAAATGTTACTTCAGACACTATTTTAGGTGGTACCAAAGGATGTCTTCTGCAGAGTGAAAGTTTTTAATTTGCTGAAGTCTCAGTTAACAGTATCTTTCCTTTATGGAATATGCTCTAGGTATCATGTCTCAGAAGTCTTTACTTAGCCCTAGGTCCCAAAGATTTTCTCTTGTTTTTTTCTAACAGTTTTATAGTTTCCTATTTTGAATCCATGATCCCTTTTCAGTTACTTTCTTGTACAAGGTGTGCAACTTAGGTCCTTTTTTTGTTTGTTGGTTTTTTTTGGTTTTTGTCTATCAACATCCAAGCTATCCTTTCTGAGTTACTTTTGCACCTTTGTTAAAAGTCAGTTGGGTCTATCTGGGTGGGTCTATTTCTAGGTTCCCTGTTCATTAATCTGTATGTCTATTCCTTAGCCAATACCACACTGTCTTGTTCACTGTAGTGAGTCTTAAAATTGGGCAGTTTTCTCTACCATATCATTTTTCAAAATTGTTGTAGCTAATGTAGGTTTTCTACCTTTCCATATAAATTTTAGAATCATCTTGTCTATATCTACAAAAACGTTGCTGGCATTTCTAAAGGAATTGAGTTAAACCTGTTGATCAATTTGGGGGAAGAACTGCCATCTTTATGATGTGAATCTTCCAGTACATGAACATAGTTATGTCTTTATCTAGGCCAAAGTTAATGTTTTATAGTTTTTGGTATAAAAGTCCTGTACATGTTTTCTTAGACTTAAGATTCATACCTAAGCTTTTCTCTTTTTTTTTTTTGAGCAATTGTGAATGGTATTTTTTTTAATTTTACTTTTCACATGTTCATTACTAATATATGTAGTGCTGACTTTTGTATGTTGATCTTGTATTGTGCCCTCTTACTGAACTAACTTACTACTTCTCTAGGAGCTTTTTTGGAGATTGCTTAGGATTTTCTACAGACAGTTGTGTCATTTGCAAATAAGGACGATTTTACTTTTTCCTATAAAATCTATATGCCTTTTATTTCCTTTTCTTGACTTAGGCTGCTGGCTAAAAGTTCCAGTACTATGGTTATGTTACAAAGGGTGTTTTAAGCTTTAAAAAACTGTTTCCATGAAGCTTTATAAAAGCCTTAGGCATTATGAAGGTAGTATCAAACAATCAATAAGTACAGATGCACTGAAAAATAAAGTTTTCTTTGTTCAAATACTATAAATTTATTCTTGCTTATTCTAAATACCTTTGAAGTCTTTTCCTTGTTATTCTTTTTACAAGACTAGTCTAATACTGATACTTTCTTTCATACAGGAAAAATACTTATTTACCAGCTCAAATTTGTTTTTCCTTCTTTTACAAGTCATTTATTAATTTGTTTATTCAGGGTTCTGAACAAGGTTCAACCAGTCAAGAACAGGCCTTATCTGCTCAGCAAGCTGCTGTTATTAACCTTACTGGAGTAGGAAGTTTTATGCAGTCACAGGCAGCTGGTAGGTATCTTCATAACTTTATATGCCGAATTTAATAAACATATCTAATCTATTTGGGATCTCACCACTTAAATTACTTTCTTTTCCTTCCCTTGCAAACAGTAAACAGGAAAAAGTAAAGCTATATTTAATGTGTGTACTATTAAATTGACTAATGGCTGAGGTTTTTTTTCATTAATTTGATAGTGGATTAATTAAAAGAGCTTTCACTTAACATAATTACCACAGTTGTATTTTCTTTATGTTACAGTTTACTGGCAAAATTTAATAATTATCCAATTTACTAGGAAGTTACTAGAGCTGTTTTCAGTGTTTGCCAGTAGTTATCTTAATTAATAACTTTTCAGTTTTCCTGGGTTAAGACTGAATTTTTCTACATTGCATAATCTTTTGTCTCATTCTGGTAACTTGTAGTTGCATAAATGACTTAAGTCTTAATGGTCAGTAGCATAACTTCTGTAAGCCACTTTTATCATTTAAAAAGAAAAGATTAAATTACTTCTCAACACTTCCAGCAGTAAATGGTGAACTAAAGATTTAGTCTTAATGAATATTATCTTGTCAGTTGAAGATGATAATTCTAACTTCATACTTAATTAAAACAGTAAGCCACATGTATAAGAAAACTATGATAGAGTTTGAGGATTGAATGAGTGACTACATTGTCAGCATCTTAAATTATCACTGTGGGCTTACTATGACACCTTTAGAATAATCAAGATCTTTATTTTGGAACTAAGGAGTCCTTACATAAAGTTCCAATTTAGAGGTAATGAATTCCCAAATGTAAGTTTATATAAATATGTACCATTATCAGACCAGTTGTGAATTTCCGAAAAGAGCTGTAGTATAATTTAGTGGAAAGGACTCTAGTTTGAAGAATCATGAGAATGTTCCTAGCCACAGACTTGCCACTTAAACCATGTTGGCCTTAAACTTCCTCATACGCAAAATGAGTGTTGAACTGATTACTGTGGTCCCACTCAGCTGAAAAATAACAATGCTCAGTCTCAGTTCACCACCTTTGTTGTTAATAGTCTGATATTCATTGCAGCATCTTTTGTTTAAAGCAATTGTCTGTCTACCAGTTTTGTTGTTACAATAGTTTAGATTTCTTCCATCTCCCTTTTCCTACTTTGTTGGTTATATTTCAAAAATAATGTACTCTTCTAAACAAAATAGCACCAGTATCAAATTCCATACAGATGCAAGAGGAGAGGTTCAGTGCTTTGACACATAATGCACTCCCTTCTCTTTTTGTGTCCAGTAAGTTCCATAATCAGTGGTACCCCCAACTAACAGGAGACTATATACTAAATTTATTCTGAAATGTCTATGATTTGATACTTAAGATTAATCATACTGCTAACTTTTCTATTATTTCATTTTCTATGTTGTCCTTTTCTAACCCTGGTAGCCTTCAAACTTTTTGACTGCCCTGCTTTCCCCTTCTCCTCTCTGTAGTGTTGTCTCAGCTTGGCTCTGCCGAGAACAGACCTGAGCAAAGCCTTCCTCAGCAGAGATTCCAGCTCTCCTCTGCCTTTCAACAGCAGCAACAGATACAAGTAATCCAGCAACTTCACTCTGATTACATTTTTAAAGATACTCAGCTCCAAAAGTACCTCAAAATAACTTGCTTTAGTTTTATTTGACTGTCTTTTAAGACTATACAGTAATTGGTAAATAATTTAGCAAATTTTAAAGTCTGACATTTTAGCCAGTCAACTTGGAGCACTGAATATATTTTGTACATTTAAGCCATACTTTCTAATTTAAAATTTTTCATGAAGTGCTGGTGGCACATTAACATACATTTTTCTAGTATGCAGTATATTTTGAAATAGACAGTTTTAAGTGCCAATTGTTAACTTTCTAATATTTTACTGCAGAAAAGTGTTCCTGTTAGTAAATGTCATACCTATTTATTTAGAAAAATGTTATACTATAATTTTAGGAAGGAAAGTCAGCATGTTATAGTTGACTATCTTGATATTCAGGGTTGTTTTATGTTGCTATAAACTATCATCATACAATAAAATGGTAACTGAAGTTGCTGAGTTACTACAGTATAGACTGGCAGGGCAAAGTAACAATTTGAAGTTTGCCAAGAATCATTTTTAAAGCCCTCAGCAGGCTTCTGTGCCACTGGTGCTGTTTGACTGTGCATTGTCTCAATGTGGTATAGTCCCTTTTGTTATCTTGGTGCTTTCTCCCTTTTTCAGTTTTGTTGTTTTCATCACTCTCAGGAAAAGAACCTTTCCACACCCACCTGCATTTAACATAACTCGATTTTTTTTCCCTCCCTTTTGCAGCAGTTGCGATTCTTGCAGCATCAAATGGCTATGGCAGCAGCAGCAGCACAAACAGCTCAGCTACATCGTCATCGGCATACAGGCAGCCAGTCAAAAAGTAAAATGAAGAGAGGCACGCCAACCACTCCAAAATTCTGAGTCTTGCATTATTTTTTTTTCCTTTTTTAAAAACACAAGAGCATTGAATCAAAAGGATTGAGTTTCTACTTTTTGTTTTTTTTTAATGTGTCAGTATTTTACATTGCTAGATGTACAAACTTTATACAGAAGCACAGCCTTCTCATTTTTAAATAAAAACAGGGAAATGGTTTAACAAACTAGGGTTGGTTTGCCTAAGTCATTGCTTTTTAAAAGTGGTTTCATATACAAAGTATATATGGAAGTGACCTAAGAAATACTAGAAACATCCTTCAGAAGAATGTAGTTTGAGATTTATTTAGTACAAAACATCTGTGCACAGTGTTAACAAATACAGTTTTTTACAAATCTGTTCTGAAAATGTGGTGGATATTTATTTGGGTTTGATACTCTTAATTACTTCATCCATCAATTTTTTAACTTCTTTGTGTCTTGTAACTGCTCGGCTCATACAGTCCTGAAGTTTAGCTCCAGTTAGCCCGCTTCCACCTGAAAAATTATTTTGTCAATACTTACACTAATGTCATGTCAAATTATAAAACAAAAAAATTGGATAATGTAAATCGGGGTACAGTCTCAAGATCTGCAAGTTAGTTTAACAAGACCTCCAAGTGATTCTAATGTATGTCTTAAGTTTAAGAACCACTGACATACATCATAGAGATGTAAACTTAAGTTAAGTAAATAAAATATCCCATATTCCATTTGGCCCTCCCTAACTTAAAGCTCACACTGAGTTTTCATCTACATAAGTTTAGGACTGAAGTGGCAAGAACATGCCTGGTTTGTGAAGACAACAGAGCTTGCCTTCCTCATCCATTACTATTGTTAAGGTTCCTGTTGCCAGATGTTCCTCCTCTCCAGTAGGATCAACTATAAGCAAAGTGCTATAAAAAGAAAAAAGTGTAAGTTTATCAATCCATGGAACAAATTTTACTTTAAAAATACTAAACATACTATCAGCTTCTCAAGTAGCTGAAATTACAGGCACATACCATCATGCCCGGCTAATTTTTGTATTTTTAGTAGAGACAGGGTTTCACCATGTTGGCCAGGCTGGTCTCCAATTCCTGACCTCAGGTGATCCCTGGCCTCGTCCTCCCAAAGTGCTGGGATTACAGGTGTGAGCCACCATGCCTGGCCTTGCTCTTCTATTTCTGAACATGCTAAAATCCTTGGAAAATACTGAAGATACCTTCAGGTAAATCTTTAGTGAAAGAATTGGAAAATTAACATTACACAGGTATAAGTAAACCAAGGAACAGGTAAAATGAACAAAACTAATGATCCAATTCAGGATGCTTATGAAAGCAAACAGGTTGACTAGAAATAATTGTGCAGGGACAAGTATAAACTGAAGTGTTGATGGAAAACTAGGATGTGGGGTTACCATAAGTATTTCTGAAGAGTTAGAATGCTGAACATCAATTACCCTTATCTTAAATATAGAAAATTTTAAAGTAAGTGATTAACTTACTCATCAAATACAGCAAAGGAAGTTGCAACTGGATGACTTCTAATATTCAAATAACTTTTCTTCTTTAAATTAACTTCTGCTAAAGCAGTTTCTTCATTTATAGTAACTTCAGGCAACTGTACTAAGAAAAGGCAAATTTGTAAAGTAAGTCTAACAGACAAATGGTTTCTAACCTTCTTTTTTTTAAATTCACCTTTCCCTCTATTTAATTTGCCCAGAACATTCCTTTTTAAAAAGCACTTCACAGCGACTAAGGTAAATATAGAGGATATACATTGCATTTCACAGCATCTGACATTCCTACCTAGTGCTTATTGCATAGTTCTTTTTTAAAGTTTAAGAAGTCAAAAAGATTTGCTTTTTTAATTTTTAGAGAGGGTACTACTATGTTGCCCAGGCTAGGATTGAATTCCTAGGAATCCTCCTGCCTCAGCCTCCCCAGTAGCTGGGCCTATAGGCATATGCCACTGCACCCGTTTTTGAAATAAAAATGATTGCTAATAGATAACATGTCTAGCTAATCTATATCTGCCAGGTCCTGTTTTAAGCATTTTCACATTTTCATTGTATTCATCTAATCAATACTCTTATAAAGAAGTACTATTATCCCTATTTTATTATAGATAAGGAAACTTTAGCACAGAGTGGTAGAGCCAAGATTCAAACCTAAGTCTCTGCTTTAACCACTCTATTATAATATTGCTGTGCTAACTTTATTTTCTACCTCCAATTATTTGTTCTTACCAATTCAGCAGTGCAATGATAGGGAATATGCACAAGTCATTGAACTCTATAATCAGTCAACCTAGACTCCTTGTTAAGAAACTTCACTATTACTGTAGCCTCACAGTAAAAACAACAGAATCCATTCTACTTATTTTGGCAGTATCACATAAAGAACTATGAGGATACTGGCAGATCTTCACCAATCACCTAGCCGGAAGTTAAACTTTATCTCCCTCCCCAACCAATATTTTGGAAAGGAACAAAGTCCTAACCTACGTAGATGGGTACAGTCAAAGCAGCAATCTTAAACAGCATTCAGTTAGAGAATTTACAACAATCAACTATATTTGGAAAGTCATGTCAGCATTACATTCATTAATTTGGAAGCATATGAAAGTAAATACATGAAAAGTTTCACAAAACAACATTCTAACCGATATGTGGAAATACTGCCTTTTTTTAAACGCTGTTTACCATTTTTTAAAGCCGCCAACAAAGCAAATGTGCAGGCATCCAAAATGTTTCCATCATAGTCAAGGCAAATGAGATCACAGTATAGAACCCAGGCAAGCTAAAACAGAATTAACACAAAAGAAAATTAAAGCCTTCTAATGCGAAGAACATGCTATTCGCTTAGACATAAGAACCACAGAACCCTTGGTTAAACAAGCAAGACAATCTTTAAGGCTTGGAAACCTTAAGAAAATGCTTTTACCTTTGTAAAGTAGAAAATCAAAAGAAAGTAGACAGGTTTGGTAAAAGCTGGCTTTTGATTACCAAGCTGACAAATGGCAAACTTGTCCGTTTCCCTTAATGGAGCTACAGATGTAGAAGAATTTCCATTCTTATTGGGAGGTTACAGATGAGGGAGATGGTTTTGAAAGCCCTAGCTAAAATTCAAAAGGCACCTTCCCATAATGCATGAAATGTTTAGGTTTTACAGTGCTAACGTATCAGTTTATGTGATCTGGTAGGAAAGCCTCTCTAGTTTCTAATCAACCTAGTTTTAACATTTTCAAATAGACTTTTGGAATCTACTGTATGGATTCACCATAAACATACGTTAACATGATTAGCAATCTGCTACAAAGAATAAAAAATGAACTTTTCTCTAAAAGTTAAGGGGGAAAAAATTACTTCAGTTAAAAAGGTAGCTCCCAGATGCAGTAAGTTAGTCAAACTTGTTTTTTACAAACAATATGGTCCATTTAGAGAATTACAGAGTAAGAAATTACTGAATCTCTAAAATCTGTGAACAGTCATATTTATGGCTACTTTGATTGGTTGTTTTAATTTTCTTATTCACTTTCCCCCTCAAAAAATCCCTTCCGAATTAATAAGAACTTAGAAGCTTTTCTATTCCTCTTACCTTTCCTGGAGAAATGCATAAGTCCTCTTTCTGAATTATCTGTGAACTTGATTTAATGACAAAGAGCAAAGTAAGTGAAAAGTCAAAAACTATCTGAAAATGAAATATAGTAAGATTTTATATATATGGTGCTCTTACTTTTCAATGACATCTGCAATGAACTGGCTAGCCACTTGGGCTTCTTCTCCAGGAGGTCCAGACCGGAATCTCGATGAACACAGGGGTGGTAGATCCACGTTAGGAACTGAAAGAAACACTCTGCAGCTATGAACTAAACATTTTAACTTCTGGATTACTGATGGGTTAAAGGTATTATCCACAGCAAAGGCAACCATGGCCATGGATAGGCTTTTCTGAGTAGAACACATTGGAACATTAGAGTTATGTTCTGTTTATTCTAAGACTCCCAAGGCTTAGATAAAATGAAATTTATATTTTTCTTTTTTCCCCCCATATGCATTTTTTAAAAACCTATTTTAGGCCTTAATTCTCCTAAATCCTTCACAAAAGTTTTCCTGGTATCTTTCAAAACATATCAATCTGTAACTGAAGATAGCTCCTCTGTTTTTCTTATTTAAAAAATGTTGGTTTCTATCATAAAGAACAGATGGTTCGAAGACAAGAAAAAAATAGCAGTTGTATAAAGCAAAGACTCTTTATGGAAACAAAAAGTGTCCAGTGACAGTTCTCTGACTAAAAAAAAATTCCATTCTATTTTTTTTTTTTCTTTTGAGACAGGGTCTCACTCTGTCACTCAGGCTGGAATACAGTGACATAATCACAGTTCACTGTAGCCTCAACAGCCCAGGCTCAAGCAATCTTCCTGCTTCAGCTTCCCAAGTAGCTGGGACACAGGTGTGCACTGGGACATCCAGCTAACTTTTTTTTGTAGAGACGGGGGTCTCCTCTGTTGCCCAAGCTCGTCAAACTCCTGGGCGATCCTGCCGCCTTGTCTCCCAAAGTGCTGGGATTACAGGTATGAGTCACCATACCAGGCCAAAATTCTATTTTCTTACTTGATGACATATGAATGTATAAACAAGTATTGAGAAAGCAAATTTGATAAAGGTCAAATGTATGAAATTCTATATCCTGCTATTATGCTATCTTTTACTAACACATACATGGAAAACTTTTGAGGAATGTGTTTTATTCCTAAATATTTCTGAATAGTAGGAATAATTTTCTTTACATCAACTCAACTAGTAGGACTTAACTAAAATTATCAAAATGTGTTAAAAGTATTTGTATTAAAATTACAAAATCATTTAACTTACCAACATATCCTTTATCAGGGGCATCTGTTGGTGGTGCTGCAAATTCCTATAGTAGCAAAGAAATGTTTCCTATTGAAAGAAGCTACTAAAAAATTATGAAGACAATTTAGCATTGGTGCTGATCCTTACAACAGCTCTCTCCACAAGAAAACAAGGCACTATAGTACAGTGGACTACATTACAGTGCTGCTCAAGATTACCTGGAGATCTTTTAAAAAATACTAACTGGGTTTGTGCCCCCACCCAGTAGCCAAGAATCTGAATTTTATTCCCCAGATGATACAGCCACATTTAGGAACTGCTGCTTTAGTGGTAAAGAGCAAAGCCAAGAATCTGAATTTTATTCCCCAGATGATACAGCCACATTTAGGAACTGCTGCTTTAATGGTAAAGAGCAAAAGCTCAGCCAGACCTGGTGGCTCACACCTGTTATCCTAGCACTTTGGGAGACGAGGCAGGCAGATCACCTGCGGTCAGGAGTTTTGAGACCAGCCTGGCCAACATGGCAAACAACATGGCCATCTCTCTACTAAAACTACCAAAAATAGACAGGTGCAGTGGCAGGCGGCTGTAATCCCAGCTACTTGGGAAGCTGATGCAGAAGAATCACTTGAACCCGGGATGCAGACGTTGCAGTGAGCCAAGATTGTGCACTGTACTCAGCCTGGGTGACAGAGCCAGACTCCGTCTCAAGGGAAAAAAAAAAATCAAAAGCTCTGTAATCACTAAGCCAGTTCAAATTTCAGAGCCACACTAACTGGCTGAGACTTTAGGCAAGTTACTTAAACTCTAACCTTAAACTCTTCATCTGTCAAATGGGAAGAAAATAGTGTCTACTCCTAGGGACTACTAATAAGGGCCAAATGAGATAAAGCTGTTAAATCCCAGGCATCAAACCTGGCAAGGAGGGAGTTCTCAAATCTTACTGTTATATATCACTCTAGGTTTACTAAGGAAGAATCTCAACTGAGGTTAAATAACACAGGGTGTAGTGTAATCAAAGAAGCATAGGCTTTGGATTCAGATTTATGTTTTAAGTTTTACTTATGCGTCTTACATATCTGGACAGGTTACTGAACCTCATTTATAAAACAGGAGATGGAGAGAAATAACAAATGACTGTTGTAGGGATTAAAGTGGATAATTCTGTAAAGCACCTAAGCACCTAAATGTCTGGAACATAGCAGGTACTCAGTAAATAGTAGCCATTATTCTCTCCAATTTTTCAACAATTTAAATTTTCTATACATTTACACAGATTACATGTCATTACTGGCTAAAAGGATGTCACCAAAAATCTCTGTTAATTTCTCAAACGATATAACCAAATTTTTTAAGACTAAGATTTTAAAAGTTATTTCATTTTGGTACATTTAACAAATGTTCAATTAGTCATTAAGCTTGGGTCATATTATCTAACACAGTGAAAGCTCTTGGGAAATTAAAAACTGACACCCAACTGCCAAATCAACAGAATTATAGGTGTAAATTATAATCTAATAAATAGATGAGGCTAATTTAGTAATTCAAATCTCAATAGGACATATTTATACCCACCGCTTTAACTCCACAGATTACTGTAGTATTTCCCAACTTCACTAAAGCAGAACCATCTGCAGTACTAATTGAACCTGAAAAGATAAGCAAAATTCAAAGTCCATAAAAGGAAAACAGCTACAAAATTATCTACATAATCATTAAAATTAAGTGTGTTAGTTTGCTGTGTATGATTATCTTGCTACAACTATCAGTTGCTTAGGAAAATGAATTTCAAGTTGGAATAATTGATTTTAAATGATACAACTATTTTAAATTAGTGTTTAAATAATTATTCACCTGTCCTTGAATTTGTGTTAATCATTTTTCATTCAGTTACAGGGCTTTCGTACGGATAAAAAATCTCTT
The DNA here is from genome assembly GCA_963573385.1 of Cacajao melanocephalus. NCBI lineage: Eukaryota > Metazoa > Chordata > Mammalia > Primates > Pitheciidae > Cacajao > Cacajao melanocephalus. The sequence goes on along the minus strand of CAUYLG010064423.1, from coordinate 5,111 downwards.
GACAAAAGAATCATCAAATCCTTTAGACAGGGAGAATTTGGCTGAAAAACTGTTGAGGTGGTTCAGAGACTAAAACTTGGGAATATCATACAGTTGAAAATGGAAAATACATCCTTACCTATGTTGACAGTTGTGGTTCTGAATTCACCAAGTTCTCTTCCATCAGGACGGCAGTTCTCTTTCTAAATAAATATAATGTTTATATAAAAAGATTCTACCTATTACATACTTTACATATCTATCACAAGTTTTACACACACCAGGGGAAACATTAAATGTTACTTCAAATGGATTTATTCAAAATTACTTGAAATTTATCTTTAAAATAAGCCCATTGTTATCAAAAGGCATAGCATGTACATAAACTTTACTCACCAGAAATCTCCTGTAATACTCCAGAGGTTCCACAGTTCTGAAACACATGTTAAAAATATATCTGAGATAAATGATAAATCTTAACATAACTCCAGAAATGGGCAAAGATCTTTAGAATGTGGTGATACAGCATAAATTACCACAATTTTTAATTAAAAGTAATTCTAGAAAGTAAAAACCCTTGCAGCAGCAATCACATCCAATTGCTGGTTTAACTCTGCTGTAATCGATTAGAAGATTGGCGTCTAAAAGCCCTTTGAGTGAGCTCTTTAAAAGCAGATTAATCTAAGTGTCAAAAAAATCATGTCATTCTTGCTCTGAAACAAAGATTCAGTGATCTAGTGATCATAAAAAGATTATTTTCATAAACTAGTTAACATGAATAGATCTTACTAGATAACTCAGGAAACAAAAAAGGTACATCTTTATTTTCACTGTAACTGAAACTTAGCACATTCTTCAATTATGACTGGAGGCAATAAACCATTTTAACATTAGCAGTACCTGCAACTTTAACAAACACAGAGACCACAGATGTTTTCATTTGTGTACGGCATGTTTAGGCTGTTACTTTGAAATCCCACGAGGTACTTAGACTTGTCACTAGATCTTATTTAAGAAGGTAAATTTTAAAGCAAGTATATATATACTACTATATCATGACTTCGGAGTTTATATTCATAGATAACTATTTCAACATAATGGGTTTCCTTTGGAATCCTATTTTAACTATTTTTTAAAAAACTTTTAAGAAAGTCCATAGGCTACACACACAAAAACCTTCCGAACGAGGCATGATTCTTTTAGAAATAAATTATGGGAGAGGGAGAACCAGGTGGCATGTGGCTCTGACGCAACAATCTTTATGTATTTGTATTTATTTATTTTTTGAAAGAAGAGTCTCACTCTGTCGCCCAGGCTGGAGTGCAGTGGCGTGATCTCGGCTCACTGCAACCTTCACCTCCCGGGTTCAAGCGATTCTCCTGCCTTAGCCTCCCAAGTAGCTGGGATTACAGGCTCCCGCCACCACGCCCGGCTAATTTTTATATTTTTATTAGGGACAGGGATTCACCATGTAGAGCAGGCTGGTCTCGAACTCCTGATCCACCCGCCTCGGCCTTCCAAAGTGCTGGGATTACAGACGTGAGCCACCGCGCCAGGCCACAATCTTTAAAAGATTACAACTATGTCGCCTGGGACTGCACGTTCACTACACACCACGCTCACGAGCGCTCGCAGCGGGTATGGAATTCTACAGCCCTTTCATCTCCCGCTTCACTAGGGGAAAGAAGCCCTTTCTTTTCGCTACGACCACCTCCAGGTCCTCCCGCCCGTCGCCTGCTTCGACAAGGAAGGAAATGGCACTCCAAAGGGGTCGGCCTCCACGTGAGAGAATCTCAGCTAAGAGTTAAAGAAAGCCGTCGTCGGCTACGGTATAGAACTCGGCCCTCCAGCCACCAACACTCACTTGAACCCAGCCGCCATCTTCCCGCCTGCGCGTATGCGCCTGCGCCGCTCTTCGCCTGCGCGCCTGTTCCGCCACCGCACTTTCGACACGGATGCCCGGGCCGCTCACGCTACAGGAAACGCCAAGGCGGGGACGCGACAAGAGGCCCGCCTTGGCTCATACTTTATCCGGGCCAGACGCCCTTCTAGGTTTCCTTGCCTTGGACGTATTTTGACGAATCTGCTGTTAGAGAAGGAGAAGGTGTCCCTCTATAAAAAAGCTGGTGCTGTCACTCAGAATAAGGCCAATATTTTGGAGAAAATAGGGTTTTCAGCGAAGAATCAAGCGTTGCGTGCAGTGCGTTATTCCAATGTTTCTGCGTCTTTTTTTCGCCTGTGACTTAGGCTGAGCCCTGACCTTGCCTCTTCCCTGTTCAAGGGCTCCCTGCTCCAGCACGTTGAGAAATCTGAACTTTTATGCGCTCAATTATCCGCACCACGTTCTGCTCTGCAGGTCCTGGAGCTGGCTCCTAAGCATCAGCTTGTGTTGCAGACTGTGTCGTGCAGGCTGCCATCTCCCTCCGACGTGTGGTTACCAGATAAAATACAGGATACCAAGTTAAATTCGAATGTCTGATAAACAGCATTTTTTTTTTAAGCATGAAGATGCCCCAAATAGAGCATGCAATTAGTTGTTACCAGAACCTGGAGGGAGCTGGGAAGGCTTTATAGATAGATGGTGGTGGTTGCACCGCATTGTGAATGTATTTAATGCCACTCACTATTGTAAAGTTAAAATGATTAAAATAGCAACTTTTATTTTACCACAATTTATAAAAACTAATGTAATAGACCAGAAGCCTTTAACTGGATAAGTTGTGTAGTATGTAAATACCTTAATAAGGCTGTTAAAAAAAAAGATTAGTTTTTTTTTTAAACTGAAATTCAAATTAAGTAGACATCTTGCGTACTTGCTAAACCTGGCGAGGTGCTAAGGAACCTAGCGCGTCTCTCCACCGCCTGGGCGCGGAGCATTAGAGAGCGGCAAGTTCTCCGCCTCGCCACGCGGGGGTGCTGCGGTCGGCGGGCGAGGCCTCTCTGGCTGCCGGGCCGGGTCGCGCTTCCGCGTGTGTGTAGGTGCCGGATAGGGCGGGCGGCCTCGGCATGGAGGATGGCTCTGCTCCTTCTGCAGCTGGCGGTGCTCGGTGCGGCACTTGTGGTCGCAGCCCTCGTACTGGTGAGAACAGAGGTTGGGGACTGGCGCGGGCCGGGGCTCACCGCTTTCCTTGAGACTGCGGCTCCTCAGGCGTCCCCTCCTCCGTGCTACCCATTTTCGGACTTGTCCTTTTCCCCCTAGCTTCCCCCGAATTCCTGACGTGAGTTTCCTTTCCTGGAATTTCACTCCCCTTTTCTTCAGATCTTTAATTTTCCCTTGGAACCTTATCTCTTTGTGTGCTCAGAGACTTGTGAGATTTTTCACACTGGGGCGCACCCACCCAGCCTGGCATCGTCGCCGCTTCCCTCGCCCCTGGCCCCTGCGTCCCTGCCCACCCCTTCTGTCGGCCTCGACCTCTCCCAGACTCCCTCCCGGACCTGCAGCCGCTGCAGTTCTGCCCCACTCGGGGAGGTCTCGAGTCCCCAGAAGGGGTGTGCTCCCTAGCCTGCCCCCTTTGCTGATGCGGTTAAGCAAATAGGGGTGACGGTGCCCTGACGACAGCCGTCCTTTACAGATGGGAATAAATCCGTGGGTCGATGAGACCCACGGGTGAGCGAGAGAGACAGGCCTCAGGCCTCCTGATATTACCATGTCGGCGGGGGGTTGGGGGAAGCGCTGTGTTCCAGAATAAAGCACTCTCAATATACTGCTCCTAAACAAGGCAGAACAATAGATTTCAAACTCGGTTTTCTTTGCCATTGCTCTCGAAACACAAAAACATTGTAAGCCCTTGCTGATAAGTGGCAGAAAACTGGCCAAGTGAACTGTCTCCCACATATTTTGGAATGAGCCTGCCATCTAGTTAGTAAAAGTGGAGAGGATTTCAGCTTCCTTGACATTCAGATTGGCCACCTAGACAGCACTGCCAGGACGGCCACTCTGCCATCTTTTCAGAGGATGTGTAAATTTACAGTTTAGATAAAATGTAGTGCATCCTTACTTCTTTGTTGATAGTACCTGGGTTAGAGAGGAGTCCTCTCTTGCCCTGATTAGTGGAGATTTCAGGGTTTGGGGTGTTTTTTTTTTTGAAGTTTTTGAGCAAACCAGGTTTGTTTGTTTGTTTGTTTGTTTGTTTGTTTTGGCGGGGTGCCGGGTAGGGGGTGGTGGTTTCACACATTCTTAGATTGAACTACCTTACTTTGGGTCTTTTGCACAGATTTTATGAGATTGTACTGACGGTATTTGTTCCCACTAGCTTGAAGTAATAAGGGGTACCATTTATGGAGTGCAGTACTTACTGTATGTTGAGTGTTGCACTTGGTTTAATAGGAATTATCTCACTAGATCTTTAAAACAACACTATGACATATATGTTACACAGATTGGAGAAATGAGCTTCATGTACTCAAATGTCACACAATTAGTAGAACTTAGATTTTTTAAATGCCAGAGCAAGAAATCATTTAAAAAATAATTTTTCAAAACCTCATCTTGTCTTCATATGTATCCACTCTCCATTCTTATTTTCTCACAGTCTCAGCTCCTTTCTGAATTATTTTAAAACAACTTGAAGACATTTTATCTTTAAATCCGCAGCATTTATTTCTAACAGATAAGGTCCCTCTTTTAAAAATACCACAATAAAGTGGTCACAGATTTGAGTTTATTCTGTGATTTCAAATTCCTCCTCAGTTCACATCCCCTCACTTGTCTCATATATGTCTCAGTTTGTTCCAGTCAGGATCCAAACAAGTGCCACACATTGTACTCCGTTGATGTCTTGAGTCTCCTAATCTGTTAACAGTTTCTCCTCCCCTTTTTTTCTTTTCCTTGTCTTTAATATGATCATTCCCCCTGTAGAACTTCTCACAATTTGGATTTCTCTAAATGCATCCCCTTAATGCCTTTTAACATCGTCCCCTGTCTTGAATTTCCCGTAAGCTGGTAGTTAGGATCTAGAGACTTGATCAGATACATACTTGATGTTTTTTTTTTGTTTTTTTTTTTTTGAAAGAAAGGAAAAGAGAGGAAAGAAAGTGAGAGTGAAAGAAAGAAAAAAAAAGAATGTACGAGAGAAAGAAAGAGGAAGAAAAAGAGGGAGAGAGAACAGGATTCTTGTTCTACTGCCCAGGCT